>CM064496.1:56191995-56201995 GCA_032716605.1 Paralithodes platypus | reverse complement strand
CTCAAAACTGATCGGGCTAAGCATGAGGGAGAAGGGGGGTCCAGTATAATACCAAAAATAAAATAAATAAATAAAATCCCCATAACTAGCCTTCTTTAACCTAACCCAACCCATTTGTTCCTAATATATTGAGCTGCCGGCAGGTGGACTCGGACCCTCAATATATCGATGTCTGAGTGTGTGGGTTTGTCTTCCTAGTTCCTACTCTCTCTCTCTCTCTCTCTCTCTGAGGTTATACTTCCATTTATTCTGACAATGTGAATAAACCATGTACGTACAACTATGCCTGGAAGTTTGAACTGGGAAAGCTTAGCGCTATTCAATGTAAAATAATGTTCACGTATAGCAGATTTTTTCCGTAACAAACTTTCCTCAGTATTTGTAAACCGTTTTTCAGTAAAATAGGTTTAAAGATATAATATACTGTAGATCGCAATTTACATATTTGCAAACAAAGTATACTGGTGTATGCAATCTCTGTTTACACCAAAGAAATTCCCTGGAGTTGATCGCAAGGTCTTTGGAATACTAAATATTTCTTGTAACCCATCGTAGCTCTCAGGTCCGTCTCCCCTCTTCCCAAATTCCCACGGACTGGTGTGAGTGAGGGGAAGGTCGTGACGTCATGGGCAGCGTTCCGTGACTAGCCAATCACAATGGCCACAGTCAGTCATCTTTCAGGTTACCATGTAATCAAAGAAGAGGCGATTTTGTCACCATTTGTGATCATGTAAATAGACTACGATTGCTAGCTATATAATGTTTACTAGCTAATAAGGTAATGGTAGTAAGTATATTGCTAGAAGTATAGGGGATAACGGTGAAATTAGATGATTTAAAAGTGGTGTCTGGCAGCTGATTTTCCCGCCACCCGTACCCTTGCACAAACAGGCGACAGGTTCGTCCGTATTGTGCCATTGTGGGTTTATGAGCGGGCCTGAATGGGACGGAACGACCCCTCTCTTTCCCTGCCTCACTTCCCCATCACTCCTCAGCGCCAGGTCACGTGGGAATAGAGTGCGAAATATATGAATAATGGGACGGCGGGCGCGTTCGTGTGTGGCGGGAAAGAGGTCTGGGCCAGGAGCGGGGTATTCGGACGCGGGGAGTCGCTGTGTTTACCCTCGCGGGATTTAAACATGGCGTGTCAATAGTTGCCTGGGGATTTGAAATACGAATCAATTAGCGGCTTCCATCGATCACTCTTCTATTATTGCCTCCCTGGCGTGTTAAAAGTAAACAAACCGACGAGGGAGCGTAATGAGTTTTGGAGGGTTTGAAGGGGGTACTACTCGCTTTTTCTGGACCCCCTTCACCCTCATGTTTAGCATATTAGTGTTGAGGTTTTAAGACGTTAGTTCCGTTAGTTTGGCGATTTTGCCTCATTACTTTGACAATATTTAGACCTTTCGTGCCATTTAGGTGTCGATTTATCGCGAGCCTGTAATTTTAGAAGGAACGGCCTTCGACCAGGAAATTTGTCTACCGAAAAATGTACAAATTTATCTTGATAAGGGGGTCTAGGGGGTGTTTTTTTAAACTTGATGGAGGTCTAGCGAGGTATGCAATATATATATATAGGAATATATATATATATATATAATTATACTATATATATATATATATATATATATATATATATATATATATATAGACTATATATATATATATATATATATATATACTGTATATACAGTATATATATTTTTTAATATATATACATAAATAGAATAACCAAATCGAGCACTACCCCCTCAACATCGCCGGCCATGCGCCCGGAATATCATTATGAAATTATTAACACGAACATTAGCGCCCAGCATAAATAATGAATCTAGCGCGATGATTAGCGGCCGCATTTTAAAGGGGGGATGGTTCACTTTTTTGTCGATTTTTTCATTTATTTATTATTTTTCTAGTTTCCTCGCTACAACTCCCATCAAATTTGTGTGGGCCAATCGGCTTCCTGCAGACTCTCATTTTCTTATGTTCTTATGTAAACTTAAACAAAACATCCATTAGATTAATTCTAGATTAATTTGTACATGTTTCGGTTTCTTCAAAAATTACAGGCTCACTATCGTTTGCCAGGAAAAAAGATAAACACCTAAATAGCACGAAAGGTCTAAATATTGACAAGGAAATGGGGCGAAAGGTCTTAAAATCGACAAACTAATGGGGCAAACGTATTCAAATTTGAAAAAAAGAAATGGAGCTAAACATGAGGGAGAAGGAGGGAGTCTAGAAAAAAGATTCCAATCCCCCTTAATTAACGACGGGATGGGGGGGGGGGGGCGTAATCCCAAATGACCTTCATGATCAGATTACATAATACAAACTACCGCTCCGCCCGCTGTGTTGACCGCGCCCAAATAAAGTTATAATTATTGTCTGGGTTTTTGAGCGAGATTTCCACCCATGTCGACCTCCGAATAAATTAAAATTGTTGTCAAACTCATTTTTTATGTGTGTCTGTGAAACTTTTGAGGGCGGGCGGGGAAATTGTGCTTTTGTCAGATTATGATTTTTGTTCTTGATTTTGGTGTTATTTTTTTTTTTTTCCTATGTGAGTTTTGTTTACATATTTACATTACATTATTTACATTATTACATTATTTACATATTAACATAAGCACATAAGAAAACTGGAGTCTGCAGAGAGCCGATTGGCCCATACACGGCAGATCCCTTTCACACCCAACCCATTTCGTCTTTACAGTAAGGCTAATGTCCTTTTTATCATATTCTAGGAACGTTTAGATAGCCTAATTGTATTCAGTTTAGCAATTAAAATACCTCCCACTCTCATTTGTTCCCTTTAAACTCCCACATGCTGCATAACATCGTCTGAATATAGCTAAAATAAGACAAAACTGATGTCAACGTTATTGAAAGGGTTAATGCAAGTTGTAAGTGTGTACGTTTCTCGTGCAGTTAACCCCTTGAGGATTATGATGCGTTCTGGCAGTTTATTCTGGCTATCATTAGACGATATTATATAGCTTTGGAAGGGTCTGTTTGCAATTAAGCGGGTAACAACTATCTTGATTAAGCCTGCGATGTGCATACAGTCTTCCTAATCTATGTAAAATTGTTTAATAATAGCCATAATAAACTTTTCATATCGCGCCATGTTCCTCAGAGAATCTGCCCTCACCCAGGATCGAACCACAGACGGTCAGGACGTGAGCCTGTGCTTTAACCCGATCCAACACACACACACACACACACACACACACACACACACACACACACACACACCAACCCACCCACCCACCCACACTAGTATTATCTACCCCACACACACACACACACACACATATACACACACACACACACACACACTATTTCATGTTTTAGTTTTTAGTGCGTGTATCTAAAGCATGTTCAAGCTTTGTTAGTGTGCTGTATATTATTGTTTATATATCCATCTATCTATATATTTATTTATCTATGTATGTCTCTCGCTTCGGCATTCAGTTTATCCAGTTATACTTCTATTCTACAACGTTCACTATTTTCTCTTCCTCTCTCTCCCCTTTCCCCATTTGCATGTTACACCTTTTATTCCTCTCTCTCTGTTCTCTAGCCTTCCTCCTTTTGCTGGATATTTGGCCGTCGCGTTCTCACTCTCTCTCTCTCTCTCTTTCTCTCTCACACACACACATACACACGTTCCTTCACAATACCTACTGGAATCTTGAATTACTGGATCCCTCTCATGGTCTCGCCTCCCTTTAACTCTCTCTCTCTCTCTCTCTCTCTCTCTCTCTCTCTCTCTCTCTCTCTCTCTCTCTCTCTCTCTCTCTCTCTCTCTCTCTCTCTCTCTCTCTCATCAACACTAGGACTATGATCTATATATAACCGTAGTGACAAGTGGCCGCCTTTGCTGACCGGTGGCCCTCTTGATCAATGATTCCTCTGATTGGCTCACCAGGGGGGGCGAGAGGGGAGAGAGGTGGCAACATACTCTTTCACAAACCATTATTGCATCTATTTTCACACCTCTAAATCACTTCTCATGGTGTGGGAACAGTACGGGGCTTTCTTTACATGTGTGAGGTATCCTAGTGAGGTTGTGATGTGGTAAAGGCTGGGATTGGGGTGGTTTGGTGCAGTCCGGAGTTATCGTACGCCTGGCAACCCGGTCATTAGGCCTCATTGGCTGGGCTCTTGTTTACATTGGCTTTGTGCGATTCGGCCCTATGACATCTCGGCTCTGGGCTCGATTTTCCCGCGGTTTTTGGAGGTCAGGAGGGCGGTGTAATGAATGTGTATTTTGTAGTTAAATGGCTAAATAATGACGCTCGGGGCTGGACTGGCTATGCTTTGAATTTGTCGACCTTTGTGTTGATTTTAATGATTTCACCGATACTCTGTTTTTTCAGTAAGTAGAAATACTCTGCTTTCATTTTATATGTGTGTTTTTTTTTGTTTTTTTTTGTTAATCATTATAGTACATTAATTATAGATAGGCCAAAATTCGTAACCCCTATCCTCGGTAACTCAAAAAGGGCTTGAGCAAATGGGATGTAAACATTCATTGACTGACCCTTCGTAAATGGTAGAAATATTAGCTCGATTACTCAAGTCGTTTAGAGAGAGAGAGAGAGAGAGAGAATTACCTAGAGCTTGTGAAAGTTTTAAGTTAATTTGGTGTAAGACAAAGCACAAGGCCAAGGGCAGGGCAAGGCAGACAAAGGCAGGTGGTGTGAGAGAGAGAGAGAGAGAGAGTAATAGTATTAATAAAATATATTTCCTAAGCATGCGAACCAGAGAGAGTGGTGGAGAAAGAAAGAGAGAGGGAGAGAATAATAGTAATAATACAATATATTTCCTTAATTAACATACGAACCAGAGAGAGAGAGCCAGAGTAAGAGAGAGAGACAGAGTAAGACAGAGTAGGAGGGGAAGAGTGGAAGAGGAAAAAGGATTATATGTATCAAGAAACTTAATTAAAGTTTATATATAATATTCTTTGATAATACCAATTTTAAGGATACCAGGGGAAGCTCAAAACACAATTATGGTTTAAAGCAACCTCAGAACCCCCAAGAAACTAGAAACCCCTAAGAAAAGGTGGAGGTGTAGGATAGCAAAGGAGAGAGAGGAAATTTATATGAAGGACAAAGAGAGGAGAGACAAGGAAATATGAAAACAACGAGAGAGAGAGAGAGAGTCCATTACACTGGTCATCTCCGATCACTGTGTAATGATCCCAGGTAAATAGTGCTTCCTCTCTTTCTCTCTCTCTCTCTCTCTCTCTCTCTCTCTCTCTCTCTTATTAGACGATTATATACAGCTTTGGAAGGATCTGTGAGAAATATAAGGGTAACACCATCGCAGTTAACCCTCTGATTTCCATACACCCTTCCAAATCTGAATAAAATCGTCTAATAATAGTCAGAAAACAGAAAAGAAATGCGCCATCGTATCTTTTAAGGGTTAAGTTAATCTAAAACATTAGTGTACACTTTAACTAATTCGGCTCAATCTACTTTTACTCCGAAACCTATAATTTTCATGAAATTTGAAGCCGTGAACCCAATAATGCACTAATACACACACTCACACACACGCACAGGCACTTTCACACACACACACACACACACACACACACACACACACACACACACACACACAGCACCTCAGGCCCACACCGGAAGTGTTACCATGGTTACGGCGATCGATGACGGGACGCTGATGCTGTGTGTGTGTGTGTGTGTGTGTTACTTTGTGTGGGTGTGTGTGTGTATGTATGTATGTTCATAGTTGTGTGTGTTTGTATGCCGGTAGCTGTGTGTGTGTATGTGTATGTGCGTTTAGTGTTCGTGTAGTTTTATGCAGGGTTAAAGGAACCTTTATTATTGTTGTTATTGTTGATAGTAGTAGTAGTAGTAGTAGTAGTAGTAGTAGTAGTAGTAGTATTAATAGTAGTAGTAGTAATAGTAGTTAGTAGTAGTAGTACTAGTAGTAGTAGTAGTACTAGTAGTAGTAGTAGTAGTCAGTAGTAATAGTGAGTAATACTAGTAGTAGTAATATCTAGTAGTAGTAGTAGTAGTAGTATCGTAGTAGTCAGTAGTAGTAGTAGTAGTTGTAATAGGAGTAGTGTAATAGTAGTATTCAGTAATAGTAAGTAGTAGTATAGTAATAGTAGTAATAGTAGTAGTAGTATAGTAGTACTAGTAGTAGTAGTTAGGAAATAGAAGTAGTCAGTAAATAGTAGTAGTAGTAGTAGTAGTAGTAGTAGTAGTATAGTTGTAGTAGTAGTCGTAATAGTAGTAGTAGTAATAGTATTAGTACCGTCAGTAGTAGTAGATAGTAGTAATAGTAATAGTAGTAGTAGTATTAGTAAGTAGTATAGTAGTAATAGTAGTTAGTAATTAGTAGTAGTAGTAATAGTAGTAGTAGTAAGAATAGTAGTAGTAGTAGTAGTAGTAAGGTAGTAGTCCGTAGTAATATAGTAGTAGTAGTAGTAGTACTAGTAGTAGTAGTAGTAGTAATAGTAGTATTAGTAGTAGTAGTAGGACATAGTCGGTAGTACTAGTAATCCGTCGTCCCTAGTAGTGTAGTAGTAATAGTAGTAATCGTAGTAGTAGTACGTATGTCCATAGTAGTAGCTCGTAGTAGTGGAGTAATAGTAGTAGTAGTAGTAGTAATAGTTAGTAGTAGTAGTAGTAGTATAGTAGTAGTAGAAATATTAGTAGTATGCTAGTACGTACGTAATTTAGTAGTAGTATAGTAGTAATAGTAGTAGTAGTAGTAGCTATCTTTCTTGTTGTAGTAATAGTAGTAGTAGTAATAGTAGTTAGTATTATTAGTCAGTACATCAGTAGTATTAGTAGTAGTAGTAATCAGTAGTAGTAGTAGTATAGTAGTAGTATAGTAGTAGTAGTCTACGTAGTAGTAATAGTAGTAGTAGTAATAGTAGTCGAGTAGTAGTAGTAATCGTAGTATTAGTAGTAGTAGTAGTAATAGTAGTCAAGTATAGCTAGTAGTATAGTATGAGTAGAAGTAGTAGTACGTAGTAATAGTAGTGAGTAGTAGTAGTAGTATTAGTAGTAGTAGTATATAGTATAATAGTAGTAGTAGTAGTATTAGTAGTTAGTAGATAACTCGTAGTATCTAGTAGTAATCGTAGTCGGTAATAGTAGTCGTCCCTCAGTTAGCTAGTAAGTAGTAGTATCTCAAGTCGATGTTATGTTATTGTTTTGATATTTGTGTTTACTTTGTTCCGTAGTGCTCCATACCCCCCAAGACTCGCCTTCGATTTATTTACATATTTGTTATATTTTTTTACTTAGAACGTCTTAAAATATGAAAATTAATGGGGCTAAACATGAGTGAAATAAAATAAATATTAAACCCCACTAATTTTATATTTTTGGTTTCAGCAGGTTATACAAATAATTCACCAGTGGATCTCCCTTGTTTAACTCCACTAGGTTGGAGATTTTAAGACGTTTCACCCCATTAACTTGGTGATGATAAGCCGCTTCACTATTCAGGTGTCGATTTTTAGTGAGCGAGCGTTAGCGAGCCTGTAACTTAGAAAAAATTGGTCGTCGGCCGGGACATTCTTCTATGGAAAATGTACAAATTTAGGTTGAAGGGGGTCTGGTTGATGAAATATTTTAGTTTGAAGTAAGTCTGGGATGGCGGTTTTGTTAGCTGAGGGGACAAACTAAACTACATTGCTTGAAAATGGTAAAGCCAAGCAAAATCCTCAATAATAATGAAACAAAATACCTTAATAACCCCCGAGACGACGGACCAGATAGTGTTAATAATCGCTTTAACTCTTACGAAGCCTTTCTAATCTTAATCAAATCCTCTCTCTCTCTCGCTCTCGCTCTCGCTCTCGCTCTCTCTCTCTCTCTCTCTCTCTCCCTCTCATCCTCTCCTCTCTTCTCCTCTCTCTCTCCTCTCTCTTCCTCCTCTCTCTCCTTCTCCTCCTCTCATCCTCTATTGCTCTCACTCCATATCCTCGTCTCTCCTCATCTCTCTCTCTCCTCTCGTCCGCTCTCTCTATAATATATATAGTATAGTATATAGTATGATATATATATATAGTATATACACGTAGATACATAAGTTTATTCTGGATATTATTTATAAAGGGTCTGTGGTAGCTAAAGGCGTAAATTAGGTACCGGGTAGATGTAATCAAGTTTATGTGTGTGTGGGGGGAGGGGGGGGGGGTGGGGGTGGTAAGGTGGGGGGGGGGGGGTGGGGGGGGTGGGTGGGGGGGTGGGGGTGGGGGGAGGGGGCTAAAGTGGTAAATTAGATAGATTCAAGTAAATTTGTAATGGCATTTGGGGAACTAAAGGGGTATATATATTAGATAGAGTACATTAATTTCACAAAGGGTTTGTGAGAGCTAAGAGTAAATTAGATGCATTTAAGTATTATATAAAAGTGTGTGGGATCTGAAGGAGTTAATCAGATTGATTTAAATTACGGTTCTAAATGAGTTGTGGAAGTTAAGGGTAAATTAGATACCTTTGATTAAGTATTTATAGGGTCTGTGGGAGCTAAAAGGGTAAACTAGATAGTCTAATTGACCACTTGCGATTTTCAGGCTGTAAGGAAGTTGGAGCCGTAAACATTGCAATTAAACATTAATGCAACACTGTACTGACGTAGGTTTCTGATGGATAGAAAGTTTGATGCATTGGATTGTATGTGTTCATAAATGTACTACAACCGTATTATACCTGGTCATTCTGTTAAATATCCATGTCAACAACTCCAACTTCCTCGTAGCCTGAAACTCGCAAGTGGTCTACTGCTAAAATCCCTTCCTAAACTGCATAACATCGTCTCGTGTTAGCCAGACTACAAAGAAGACGCTGTCATGGGATACTGAAAGGGTTAAGCTTTTCTGTACCCGCGACGTCTTTTTTATTATATTTTAACTATATGTAGACGATCTGATGCAGCTTAAGAAGGATCTGTGGTAGTAAAAAGGGTTAAGTGTGATAGTTCGGAGCCTGTTAAATGCTGGAGACCCTTTTGAAACAGAAATCGTCTTAATAGTAGCCATAATAAAGTTAAAAGGACAGCACCGATACTGAAGGGGTTAATATTAGAAGGGTACGACCCACCGAGAGCGCTACTACCATTGTTCGTGCCCTGCTACACGTGCCTGGCCCTGCACGTGTCATGGGGTACGTGGCACGAGCACGGCACGTCACCCGTGGATCAACTCATCAACGACAATAGACTGGCAATGATTACAGAACAATGCTGACCTTCTCCCACTCCCCCTTCCCTTTTTCTCCTTCCTCTTTCCTCCTCTTCCTTCCCTCTTTCGCCTGTTCCCCTTCCCTCCCCTCCCTCCTTTCTAGTCACCCCTCCACTCCCTCCCCTCCCTTCCCCCCTTTTCTCTACTCCCTTCTACTCCTCCCCCTATATTTTTCTCCCAAGAGCTTTGATGTAGACTACAAATGTATCCCCTTTCATCCCATCCTATCCGAAATTCCATGTCAGCTTTTCCATACTCAATTATGTATTTTCCAATTGTTAAAACGCCAGCGTAAGCTGGAGGGAGTGGTGGGTGGGGAAGAGCCTTCTGCTTTACTATCCTTTTCTCTACCTAGTAGTTAGTAGCTTAGCAGTGTAGATATCCAAACTGCCCCGTAAGGACCAATAGGTCTGTTGAAGTTTGTAAGTCCTTTGTATTCCTCCTCCTCTTCCGCCTCTCTTACCCCTCCTCCTCCTCCACCTCTACATAAAGAGTTATGGACCGATAATTTAAACAGAGGTAGTCCATTGTAATGCATTGATGTCCCTCGTTTCATGCATTCGCCTCCTCCTCCCTCGTTCTCGTCACCTCCTCCCCCCTTCCTTCCTTGCCCTTCCAGGTCTCTCATCTCGTCGCCCCTCTCTCATCTCTCCATCAAATCAAACCTCAATCCTCTTCTCTCCACCATCTCTCGCTCGTCCTTCTCTCAAGGCATTCATTTCTATGAATGAGGTTGTAGTAACGTAATAAACT
>CM064496.1:56079197-56191895 GCA_032716605.1 Paralithodes platypus | reverse complement strand
AAATATAAACATCCATAAAATATAAACATCCATAAAATATAAACATCCATACATATAATATTATAAATAGCTGGAATGCTGTGTTAGGGAAAAAAGGAAAAACGACAATGGGGAAGGGGGAACAAATGGGAAGACAAAACTAAACGACGATAACAACACTGAGAGAGAAAATGTTAAATATAGAAAGGCTAAATATATAAAAGGCAAAATATATAGAGGTAAATATATAACGACTAACTATAGAAAATGCTAAATATAGAAAAGGTAAATATATAAAGACTAACTATAGAAAATGTTAAATATAGAAATAAATATATAACAGGCAAAATATATAGAGGTAAATATATATAGACTAACTATAGAAAATGTTAAATATAGAGAGGAGAGGGTTAACTTATATATATACCATTAGGATTATAAATTAAGGGAAGATTTTTGTTTATATTATTATAATTATTACTATTATCATTATTATTATTTTATTTACTTGTGATTTATGTAGTGACCTCCCTACACCTTGATCAAGCTATAAGAATTATTCCGATGACCCCCTTTTGAGATACATTTTTGCATTTTTCGGGAAAAATGGCCAGGGCGAAGGCAGTTTTCTCCTAAATTGATAGATAGATACAAAGATACACAGATAAAGATAATCGAGCGCATGAGAAGTAGATAAAACATAATGACAGACATACTGAAGAATGGTACAGACAGACAGACATATACAGACAGAAGAATGGTACAGACAGACACACAGAAGAATGGTACAGACAGACAGACATATACAGACAGAAGAATGGTACAGACAGACACACAGAAGAATGGTACAGACAGACAGACATATACAGACAGAAGAATGGTACAGACAGACAGAATGGGACAGACAGACAGACACACAGAAGAATGGGACAGACAGACATACAGAAGAATTGGACAGACAGACAGACGAATGGGGGCAGACAAATGGAAGAGTCAGAGAAAGAAAGGGGGGGGGGGAGGGAGGGAGGGAGGGGAAGCTAATGGTGAGGGTGATGATAATAGTGATGATGATGGAGATAGTGGAGGGGGGGGGGATCTCACACATACTTTGGGGGGGTGAGGGAGGGAGTTGTTGTAGAAAAAGGAAAAGAGGGAGGGAGGGGAGTAGGGGAGGGAGAGGGGGAGTAGGTGGGGGGAGGGGGAGTAGGTGGGGGGAGAGGGAGGGAACGTAGGTGGGGGTTATGGAGGGAAGGGTAGAGAGGAGAAGGAAGGAAGGAGGGAGGGAGGAAGAAGAGAAGGAGAGGAAGAGAGAAGGAGGGGTTGGTGTAGGTGGGAGGGAGAAATATAAACAATATATATATATAAAGAGAGAGAGAGAGAGAGAGACCTAGTGATAACCAAACTATCGGTAATGGAGGGCTCAGCGGGTGGTGGCGGTGGTGATCTATCGTAACACCATCATCACCGTGGTTCAATACAGATAATACATAAACGAATAAATTGACAATTAATCAAACTTGTTATGTTCATCAATCCAAAAATGCATAAATATATTGATAGTTACTGAATCATATAAGTAAATTTATAAATACATCCAAAATATCATACTTGATAAATTACAACATGTGTAAGTACATATATTAATACATACAAACGATCATGAGTATATATATAAGGATAAATAATTAAATGTGTACGTATAATCATAAATCCAAACAATCATAAATAAATAATAGAATTTACAAATAAATGTATTCGTAAATCCAAAAAAATTATATATTGAAAATTACTGAAACGTAAACGTAAAGTAGATAGATAAATAAATCCAAAAAATCATAAGTAAATATATATTGATAAATGATTAAATGTGTAAGTAAATAAGTAAGATAAGAGAGTGAGAGCAAGAGCCATAGACAGAGAGTGAGAGCGAGAGCCATAGACAGAGAGTGAGAGCGAGAGCCATAGACAGAGAGTGAGAGCGAGAGCCATAGACAGAGAGTGAGAGCCATAGACAGAGAGTGAGAGCAAGAGCCATAGACAGAGAGTGAGAGCAAGAGCCATAGACAGAGAGTGAGAGCAAGAGCCATAGACAGAGAGTGAGAGCAAGAGCCATAGACAGAGTGAGAGCCATAGACAGAGAGTGAGAGCAAGAGCCATAGACAGAGAGTGAGAGCAAGAGCCATAGACAGAGTGAGAGCGAGAGCCATAGACAGAGAGTGAGAGCAAGAGCCATAGACAGAGAGTGAGAGCAAGAGCCATAGACAGAGAGTGAGAGCGAGAGCCATAGACAGAGAGTGAGAGCGAGAGCCATAGACAGAGTGAGAGCAAGAGCCATAGACAGAGAGTGAGAGCAAGAGCCATAGACAGAGAGTGAGAGCAAGAGCCATAGACAGAGAGTGAGAGCAAGAGCCATAGACAGAGAGTGAGAGCGAGAGCCATAGACAGAGTGAGAGCGAGAGCCATAGACAGAGAGTGAGAGCGAGAGCCATAGACAGAGAGTGAGAGCAAGAGCCATAGACAGAGAGTGAGAGCAAGAGCCATAGACAGAGAGTGAGAGCAAGAGCCATAGACAGAGAGTGAGAGCGAGAGCCATAGACAGAGAGTGAGAGCAAGAGCCATAGACAGAGAGTGAGAGCGAGAGCCATAGACAGAGAGATAGCATTAAGGGGAGGTTTTTAGTTTGGTCGCTAGATATCCATCAAGCTTAAGATTACACCCCCTTGAGCCCCTTTCAAGATAAATTTGTAAATTTTTCGGTAGAAAAATGTCCCGGCTGAAAGCAGGTTCCACTTAAATTACAGGCTCGCTATCGCTCGCCAGGATAAAATCGACACCTAAATGGCACGAAAGGTCTTAACATTGACAGAAATGGGTTGAAAGTTCTTAAAATCGTCAAAATAATGGGGCAAACGTCTTAAAATTAGAAAAAAACAATGAGGCTAAACATGAGGGAGAAAGGGGTCCAGAAAAAAACTCCCTCAAGTGGAAATCTCCCCTTAAATGTTTGTTAATTGGGTACTTACCATTAAGAAGTGAAGACAGGCCCTTGTCCCGACCCAGCGATGCATCTGTAAACACAATGATGACCAGTTAGTACAAGTATTATCACACACACACACACACACACACACACACACACACACACACACACACACACACACACACACAAAATAATATAACTGAACAAACAAATTTAACAAACAATCAAAGCAAGAAAACAAACAAGAGGTGAGGTAGGTAGGTGGTTGGTTGCTATACCCTTGTTCCAGATAAGTAGGCCAACACTCTTGAACATTAACCCTCTCCGACATATGCCGCGATGTTGAGCCTTTTAAGCTGTATAACTCACAAACGATTAATGTACCGGTAATCGAGCTAATATTCCTACCATTTGGGAAAGGTCAGCCAGGGAATAGGTGTGTGGAGATTCACGGCCCATTTGCTCCAGCCCTTTTCGAGTTACACAGGTCAGGGTTCACGATTTCTGGCCTACCTATTTCGAACAGGGTGTAGTTATTCAGCGAAAAACACGACACCATTCATTGTAAATATTTACCTATGAAGGGAACTGTATTCAAATCTCTAATAATATTTTTGGAGATCATATATTATATACATTTTTCACTTCTAGGCTACACCATCTATGCAAATCCATCTGTACATCTATTTATCTATCTTTGTCACCAACATATCTATCTATTTACCTATCTATCTATCTACTAATCTGCATAACCATTAACTTATGTATTTCTCTATCCAAATGCATCTACTGATCTATTTATTTTAGATACTGTATTTATTTATTTATTCCCCATTTTCTTCGTATTCTCCTTTCTGACCTCCCCCCCCCCCCCCCACCCCTCCTTCCCCCCAGGAGCCTTCTTCTTTGCTATCCTTTTCTCTACCTCGTAGTCAATAGATTAGTAGTTTTAGATATCCAAACTGCCCCGTAAGGACCAATAGGTCTGTTGCAGTTTGTTCTCTTCTGTATTCCTTTGTATTCCCCTCCCTTTCTCCTCCCTTCCCCTCTCTCCCCAATATGCCCTTCCCCCTCCGCTCCTACCACCCTCTTCTCCTTCTCTCCGCTACCACCACTTCCCTCCCCCTATCACCCCTCCCCCCCACAACGCCATCAATCCCTCTCAGTTAATTTCACTCAGAATACAGTATGCAAATATCGGGTTTGTCCGTAATGGCTTCTACCCTCCCCCCCCTTTACCTCCTAACTGACTCAGCAGCAACCCCCCCCCCACCTCCTCCCTCACCCTTGTTGTTTATGTGTCTTGTTTGTGTGTATAGATTTCCTTGTTGGTTCAGTTATTATATATCTAGTAATGGCTTCAACTCTACCCCTCTCATAACTGACTCAGCAGCAACCCCCCCCCCCCCACCTCCTCCCTCACCCTTTGTTTGTTTATGTGTCTTGTTTGTGTGTATATATTTCCTTGTTTGTTCAGTTATTATATTCTAGTAATGGCTTCAACTCTACCCCCTCTCCTAACTGACTCAGCAGCAACCCCCCCCCCCTCCACCCACCCCCAACCCCTCACTCCTTGTTTGTTTTCTGACTTGTTTGTATATTTATCTATACATCTATTTATTTGTTTGTTCAGTTATTATATTCTAGTAATGGCTTCAACATTCCTCCCCCTACCCCCTAACTGACTCAGCAGCAACCCTCCCCCCCCCCCCCCCCCCCCCTCCTACCTCACCCCTTTGACTGGTTTCTTGCTGGGTTGTTTGTTTGTTCAGGCACTCAGTTAACCCTTTCAGTATAAGGACGCACTTTATCATTGTAGTTTACTATTGGCTTTAAGGGGAGATGGGCCGGGTTTTCTTGTCCTTCTCCCTAGTGTTTAGCCCCATTAGTTTGTCGATTTAAGACCTTTCGCCCCATTTATGTCTAAATTTTAAGACTTTTCGTGTTATTTAGGTCAATATTGTTTTCCTGGCGAGCGATAGCGAGCCTGTAATTTTAAGAGAAACCGGCCTTCGGTCGAGACATTTTTCTATCGAAAAAATTACAAATTTATCTTGAAGGGGGGTCTAGGGAGTGTTTTTTAAACCTTGATGAAGGTCTAGCGAGGAAACTAAACAAAACAAATGAATATATAAATAAATAGACCACCCCCAAAACAAAAAATACCATTTAGAGAAAGACGAGAATAAGAGAGGATAATACAAGATAATACAAGATAATGCAGGCAACTAAGAGAATGGGGAGTGAGAAGAACATGATAATAGGTGACAAAATAAAAGAAAGAGGCGAGTATAGAGAGAGGTATAAAATAAAATACAGTGAGAGAGAGAGAGAGAGAGAGAGAGAGAGAGAGAGAGAGAGAGAGAGAGAGAGATAAGCTATGATAAAAGAGAGAAGGAAGAGATGATAAAAGACATATCGGGCGAAGTTTGGGTCCCTCAACTTAACTCGTATTTCACTATCGGGGAAGGAGGAGGAGGAAGAGAAAAAAAAAATTAGGAAGAAGGAGAGGAGGAAAAATGGAAGATGAGGAGAGGATAAGGAGGAGGAGGAAGTAGAAATGGAGGAGAGGAAAAAGAAGAAGATGAGGAGGGAGCGAGGAAGGAGGACGAGAGGTAGTAGAAGAGGAGGAGAGGAAGAAGAGGAGGAAGATGAGGAGGGAGCGAGGAAGGAGGACGAGAGGTAGTAGAAGAGGAGGAGAGGAAGAAGAGGAGGAAGATGAGGAGCGAGGAAGGAGGACGAGAGGTAGTAGAAGAGGAGGAGAGGAGGAGAGGAGGAAGATGAGGAGGGAGCGAGGAAGGAGGACGAGAGGTAGTAGAAGAGGAGGAGAGGAGGAAGAGGAGGAAGATGAGGAGGGAGCGAGGAAGGAGGACGAGAGGTAGTAGAAGAGGAGGAGAGGAAGAAGAGGAGGAAGATGAGGAGGGAGCGAGGAAGGAGGACGAGAGGTAGTAGAAGATGAGGAGGGAGCGAGGAAGGAGGACGAGAGGTAGTAGAAGATGAGGAGGGAGCGAGGAAGGAGGACGAGAGGTAGTAGAAGAGGAGGAGAGGAAGAAGAGGAGGAAGAGGAGGCGGAGAAGAAGATGAGGAGGGAGCGAGGAAGGAGGACGAGAGGTAGTAGAAGAGGAGGAAGAGGAGGCGGAGAAGAAGATGAGGAGGGAGCGAGGAAGGAGGACGAGAGGTAGTAGAAGAGGAGGAGAGGAGGAAGAGGAGGCGGAGAAGAAGATGAGGAGGGAGCGAGGAAGGAGGACGAGAGGTAGTAGAAGAGGAGGAGAGGAAGAAGAAGAGGAGGAGGAGAAGAAGAAACAGATGTAAAGGGGAAAAAGCGAAAAAGGAAGATGAAAAAAAAAGGATGGTGTTATAGAGAATAAATTTAGGGTCACGACGAAAGCGAAACGACAGTAAAAAAAAAAAAATGAGAAGCAAGTTGAGAAATTAAGACCAAAGAGAAACGATACTAAAACATTGAGAAGAAAGTTAGGAATTCTGAAGAAAGAGAAACACTTGCCAAAAAAAACAAAAAAAAAACAAAAATAAGAGAAATTTGGAAATAAGATGAAAGCGAAACAAAGAAAAATATTGAGAAGTTAGAATATAAGACGGGGAAGAGACGTCCAAAAATGAGAAGAAAGTTGGGAAATATGACGAAAGAGAAAGGATAGTAAAAAAAAAAAAAAAAAAAAAAAAAAAAAAAAAAAATTAACCCTTTAACGATCATGACACCTTTTGACTGTTTATTCTAGCAATCATAGTACAAAGGAAATCAAGCAACCCCTCTAAGCTGCTTGTCCTCCAAAACACCGTGAATCAAGTGTCCAAACAGTGGTTTAGAGTGGGTAAGGTAACATTGGAAAGGGAACTAATGTCCGTGGCAGGATTAGGAAGTTAGTAGGGGACAGATGGGTTAGTAACATATCACAGTTATAAGTGATCTTTCGTATATCTGGGAAAAAGAGGGTAACGTCTTAGTTTCTTTTCTAATGATGCACACTCCACCTTGAGCCACATACAAGATTTTGTAAAAATTGGAATGGAAACTTTTATTCCTCATCAAAAGTACAGTAAAAGATCTAATTCACCTAAATGGTTTGACCATAATTGTGCTAGAGTAACTGAACAAAAAGCAATAGCCTACAATGCATACACAAGATCAAAAACACATGAAGCCTTTAATTACTTTAGAAACATCAGAAATCATGCCAAAACTGTATTAAACCTAACTAAATCAAACTTTCTCCATAAGCAGGCAAATAAACTTCTAAATAATCCAAATGATAACAAAATATTTTGGTCTACTCTTAACTCATTCAAATCCAACTTCACTACTGCTTCATCCATTCCACCATTAAAATCTCCGACTGGCAATCTTGTAAGTGACCCACGAGGTAAAGCTAACCTTCTTGCAGATATTTTCTCCACCAACTCAACCTTAGATGATATAAATCAAGATGTCCCTGTACTTAATTTTAATTCACCTGAAATTCCCTCACTTAAGATCCACACCAGACATGTCAAAACTATTTTGCAGAATCTCTCAGTAGATAAGGCTCCTGGTCCAGATGAAATTCCTCCAATAGTACTTAAGAATTGCTCCTTGGTGCTCGCTCCTGTATTGGCAAAATTTTTCCGTCTGTGTACTCATACCTCATGCTTCCCAGTACCCTGGAAAGAAGCAAACATCCACCCAGTTCCTAAAAAAGGTGCCTCTTCAGATCCATCAAACTACAGACCAATAGCTATAACTTCCACTCTTGGCAAAGTTTTTGAAATTATATTAAATAATCACATAATTAAGCATCTGGAGAATAATAAATTAATCAGTGATAGGCAATATGGTTTTAGACGATGTCGATCAACTGCAGACATTCTTTGCCTTCTTACGCATCAAATCAACCAAGCTACAGACCAACATGGTGAAACACATACAATAGCACTGGATATATCAAAGGCATTTGATAGAGTCTGGCATCAATCCTTATTGTCGAAGATGTCACACTACGGCCTTGCATCATTAGTTCCACTAATTTCTTCTTATCTTCATAACAGAAAAATACGTGTATGGTAGATGGCCTTTATTCTCAATTTCACTCAATAAATGCTGGTGTTCCCCAGGGATCAGTTTTGGCCCCAACTCTGTTCCTCATTCATATCAATGATCTCATATCTACCACTCATAATCCAATACATTCCTACGCAGATGACTCAACACTCCACAGTTCCTTCACATTTACCAATTCTTTCACCCAACCCGATCTTATAAATTCAAAAATAAACACTGCAATTTCTCTGAACCAGGACCTTTCTAGAATTAATGAATGGGGACAAGAGAATCTAGTTTCCTTTAATGCACAGAAAACCAAGTACATTCAATTTTCTAACCGACAGAATCTCACGGACTCCCATATATTTTTTAATGATGTAAATATTCCCACTTCCCCTAGTATTGACATTCTCGGTGTAACATTAACTACTAACTTGAGCTGGACACATTATGTTAGAAGCATTGCTAAGAATGCCTCTAAAAAAACTGGGACTCCTGTACAGAGTTCGAGAATTCTTCACTGACGAGCAGTTGGCCGTAATATATAAAAGTCATGTGCGGTCTCAGATGGATTACTGTTCACCTCTGTGGGGTGGAAGTGGAGTGGTTGCATTGAGGCAGTTGGACAAAATTCAAAATAAAGCTATTAGATTAATCAATAACCCTGCAATCACACAGGACCTTCCTACATTAGCCATACGAAGAAACGTTGCATCCCTTGCATTATTCTACAGATATTTTCACAGCAATTGTTCCGAGGAACTTGCTTCAATTGTGCCGCCTCTCCACATCTTTCCCCGTAGAACTAGGGCAGCTGAGAGCGCCATGAATTTACACTTTCTCCTCCACAATGCAGAACTTCTGCTTATCAGAATTCATTTATCCCCAGAGCTACTACTCTTTGGAATTCACTTCCCTCGAATTGCTTTCCACAAACTTACAATCAACAAATGTTTAAATCCAGTTGTTACAAACATTTTATGAATGGAGGATGCCTTTAGGCACATGGACCTTTTTGTTTGATCTGTGTTTTTCCTTCCTCCGTTCATTGTCTCTTAAAAAAAAAAAAAAAAAAAAATATATACGCAATAATCCTTGCCGAGTCTGAGGGGGGAATAAAGTAGTTATTAATATAGAAACACAGTCAGTCGCTGGTTTGAGGTAAGATATTTGTCTAGGCGAAATTTAAAAGAATAAACATAGAAGGGATGAGGAAGAAGGAGGAGGAGGAAAACAGAAGAAAGAGAAGAAGAAGAAACTAGATAAAGGTGGGAGGAGAGGGGGGTTGAGAGTGAAAAATGTGTTATTGAATGGAAATATTAGTTTGGGAAAGTTCTGGTGGGAAAGGGAAGTTATCAGTAGTGGAACTCTCTCTCTCTCTCTCTCTCTCTCTCTCTCTCTCTCTCTCTCTCTCTCTCTCTCTCTCTCTCTCTCTCTCTCTCTCTCTCTCTCTCTCTCTCTCTCTCTCTCTCTCTCTCTCTCTCTCTCTCTCTCTCTCTCTCTCTCTCTCTCTCTCTCTCTCTCTCTCTCTCTCTCTCAATCTCTCTGTCTATCAATCTATCTGTCTATCAATCTATCTATCTTTCTATATGTCTATTATCAATATCTATTTATCTATCTATCGCTGTTTTATACACTAGTTCTTTGAAATGGGCAAGTCTTCCTCTTAGTTCAATATAATTTTTATCCGAGCGTGTTTGAATTATGTGTATATAAATGTGCTCGCTCGCTCACTCACGTATGTGTGTATATGTACGCTGTTATGTGTGTGTGTGTGTGTGTGTGTGTGTGTGGTAATAATAATAATCGGTTTATTTCAAGCCGGCAGCCAATGGGGCTGAAAATACACAGACTTAACCTAGATCTTATCCTAAGGGATCAACAGACTGATCCTGGCTGCTAACTAGAGCGCCTACATACCCCCGAGGGAGTAGGACGTGGG
Source organism: Paralithodes platypus (assembly GCA_032716605.1). Lineage (NCBI taxonomy): Eukaryota > Metazoa > Arthropoda > Malacostraca > Decapoda > Lithodidae > Paralithodes > Paralithodes platypus. Next base: position 56,181,956 of record CM064496.1, on the reverse strand, counting down.
CAGGAGACTTTGTGGGTCCCCCGAGACGGTCCGTCCAGACGTTGCCTTCACGGCCAGGGAAAGTTTTTGAGAAAACCTCCCTCGCCGGCGTGTGGGATGGAACCCCCAACACCAGAGCTAGCGCTCCCATTACAGTGCTCGGCCACCGTGACCGTAGTGCGTGTGTGTGCATGTGGGTATGTGTGTGTGCTTATGTGTGTATGTGATGTATGGGTGTAGGTGCACCGCCCCCCTCTCCCCTTGATGGTCACAAGATGGTAGTTAAGATGGCTGCACCACACACCATATTTCTCTTATATAGTGCTAAGGGCTGATGGATAGTGGTGATGTGTGGTGGTAGTAGTAGTAGTAGTAGTAGCTGTACATGTAATTATATATGTGTACAAAGGAGTACAAAGGAGTACAAAGGAAATCAAGCAACAACAGATCCAGTGACCCTTCTAGGTTGCTTGTCCTCCAAAACACTGAGGATCAAGTGTCCAAACAGTGGTTTAGAGTGGGTAAGGGAACATTGGAAAGGGAATTACTGCCCTGGAACTAATGTCCGTGGCAGGATTAGGAAGTTAGTAGGGGACAGATGGGTTAGTAACTGAGGGGGGGATAAAATAAAGTTATTCATTTACAAACGCAGTCAGTCGCGGGTTTGATGCGAGATATTTGTCTAGGCGGAGTTTAAATGAATCAACGGTGATGCAGTCTATAACGTTTCGGGGAAGCCCATTCCACAAGTTGACAACTCGATTGAAGAAGAAATTCTTAGATTCGTGCGAGTTAAAAGATTTACCAATAATTTTGCAAACCGTTTCCCCGCGTGTAATTAGATTGGTCGATAGTGAAGTACTTACTACAGTTCATATTGTCGATGCCTTTGATGATTTTGAACACTTGAATTAAGTCGCCTCTTAATCTGCGCTGGGTTAAAGGAAATAGATTTAATTCTCTAAGACGCTCTTCGTATGGTTTGTTCTTTAGGCTAGGTATCATTTTGGTAACTCTACGTTGAACTCGTTCTAGCTTGTTTATATCTTTTTGGTAATAAGGGCACCAGGATTGAACGCAGTATTCCAGAAGAGGGCGGACTAAGGAATTGTAAAGGGTTAGGATAACTTCTTTGGATTTATGCTCAAATGACCTGCCTATAAAGCCAATTATTTTGTTTGCCTTCTTAACAACTTCTGTGTAAGAACTGTGTATGTGTGTGTGTATGTGTGTGTGTGTGTGTGTGTGTGTGTGTGTGTGTGTGTGTGTGTGTGTGTGTGTGTTTCAGAGAGTGAGAGTATATATGTGTGTGTATTTATGTATGTGTACGTATTTGTGTGTGTATGTATGTTCATGTGACTGTATACATTATTCACCTGGGTGTTGGTTAACTAAGAGGGACTCCCAGTGACTCAGCTGGATCTTAATGTATACAGGCTGACTCACAGGCACACACACACACATACATACATACATACATACACACACACAGGCTATCTCATTCATACATATATACACCTCTCTCTCTCATACACACACACGTACTCCTAAATCATATAAACAACATAAAACACGGCTATTTCGTACACTTCAAAACCAGGCCAATAAACGTGCAGATACCCCCATCAAAAGAAAACCATGCTAGCACACTCAACTAATAGATGCCTTCAACTGAGGAACAGGTGTTTATCTAGGCTTCCCAAAATCTTATGTGTTCAACAAAGCTATCCAAGATCTAGATATGCAAACGGTAAGGATATATGACAAGGTTTAGATGGTCCCGAGCATCTACTCATTTAAGGGGGTGTCTTTTCTGGACCCACTTCTCCCTCATGGTTAGGCCCATCAGTTTTGAAATTCTAAGAAGTTCACTCAATTAGTTTGGCGATTTGAAGAACTTTCGCCCCCATTTTTGTTGTCAATATTAAGACCATTCGTGCCATTTACGTGTCAATGTTCTCGTCCCGAGCGATAGCGAGCCGGTACTTTATGAGAAACCGACGGGGCATAAATTGTTTGGTTTAATATTTATCTTTACCGAAAAATGTACACATTTATCTCGAAGGGGGGTGTTGAGGGAATTTTGATAAAACTTGTTGAAGGTCTAGGGAGGAAACTAAAAGGAAATAAATAAATAAATATATAAATACATAAGTACCGGTATATAAATACATAAGTACCGGTATATAAATATTTAAATGAATATACTTCTCACCTTAACTATTTTAAATATATACCGGTAATAAAAGGACCATTCCTTCAAAAATCTCGCCAACATTTTCATTCCTTTCTTTACCACCAATATAAATTCTCTCGAATCTATTATTTTATATAGCCACCTTCTTTACCTCTACCATGGCTTTATTTTCCTCTTACTATATTTCCTTTTACTTTAATTACTATCTCCTCATCTCTATACCTCTTTTATACCTTTATTTGTTTTCTCTCTCTCCATATATACTGTATATATATATATACCTCCCTCTCTCTTCCCACGTTCGCTTGCCTTTCTTTTCAATTTCACTATTCCTTCTATCTTACCTTCCCTAGTATTCCCCTTTCCTTCTGTCATCATCGTCTCCCCTCTTCCCACGTTCACTTTCCCTCTTACTTCTTTCATCTCCCCCCCCCCCTCTTCCCACGTTCGTTTTCCTCTTTTTCCAATTTCCCTTCTTCCTTCTTTCATCTCCCTTCCCCTCTACCCACGTTCGCTTTCCTTCCTTTCCAATTTCCCCTCTTCCCTCTTTCTGCTCCCCCTCCTCTCCTTCTCCATCTTAATATTTGTCTTCTATTCCCATTCCTCTTTGTTCCCGTTTCTACCATTCTCTTCAACACTGTAAATAATCAGTGATGTAAACAGCGTACGAAAAAAGGTGTACAAGATCATGGGTAAATCGAGTGATTTACCTTTGTATCCTTGTATTAGATGGGCTTATTATCACCAATATACCTTTAAATGGGCAGATTATTATAATTTACCTATCATATTAAATGGGTTTATTACCACCAATATACCTTTAAATGAGTAGCTTATTAAGATTTACCTTTCTATCCTTGTATTGAATGAGCTTATTAACATCAATATACCTCTAAATGGGTATATTCTTATAATTTACCTTTCTATCTTTGTACTAGACTAGTTAATTAAATCCATATATACCTTTAAGTGGGTAAATTATTATGATTTACTTTTGTATCCTTATATTAGATGGGATTATTATGTATTATCTGCTTTACCATTAACACTTTCATTTCCTCTCTCTTCTTTGTACTCTTTCTAATATATTTATGTCTCCTCTTCTGCCATTATATGTTCTCAGTCATCTTTATGTTATCCTTCTCTTTCTCCTCTTCCCTCTTCTTTCCATTCCTCCTTTCCATAACACCATCGTATTTTCTTTCCTGTTTTAGTTATCTCATTGCTATCCCCTTTCCTTATCTTACTACAATCTATACAATTCTACGCTCCCCTCCCACCTCTGTTCGTAACCATTCCTTCTTTCTATACAATTCTACGACAACCTCTTGCCTCTTTTCGTAACTATTCCTCCTGTCTTTATTTTTCCTCATGTTTACTTTCCCCTCTCCCTTCCCCTACGACACATTCTCTTTTCTCTATAGTCTTCCCTCTCCCCTCATCCATTCCTGCCTTCATCTTTCCCCCATTTATCCGCCGTCCCCTCCTCTCTCCATTCCCACTCCCCGGATAAAAATCTCCCGCCAGCAACCAATGGACCACAGACAATCACGCCACTTCACCCCCGCGTCCCGACCCTCGCCTGCGGCTCCGTCTTCGTCTTAATGCCCTCCTACGCTCTCTCCAAAACTCTCCCACAATCCACTCTCGGGCGCCCCATTCATTACGAAATACAAGTCTGGGCATATTTCACAATTTTATGACCACTGAGAGGCCATTTCCAAAGGAAAATTACGAGGGGACATTTAGGTGGGGAACTGGGAGGAGAGCGAGAATGGGAGCGAATAACATACTTTATCTATTGAAGTTCCCTTTGATTTAAATGGTCTTTCGATTATATATTAGTAATAAAAGTGACACTAGGGCATTACGTGTGAAAATTCACCCTAGTATTTACAGGATTTAGGGCCATAAATTGCACTCGAAGCCACGACCACACACATCCTTCCGAACGTCTTCCCGCCCAAACCCCGGTGCGCGCCAATATATTCCCGCGTTTTTTTTATTATTTATCACAAAACAAGTTATGGGGGTCAAAATATGTTCACTGACGGCCAATATTCACACAAGAGTTGCCAGCCTGTCCCAAGTTTATTGAATTATTACGGTGAGGGGAGAAAATGGAGGAGAGAAGAAAGATGTGCTGACCGTCTTCCTTTTCTTTTTTATTGGCGGGAGAAAATGGGGAGAAAAGGCGCATTTTTTTTTTTGACGTTGGTAGTATATTCGGTTTTATTTTGGTGATTTCTGAGAGGTGTAAGTTGGGTTTATTTGAGAGAAAAGTTCAATATTATATACATTTTATTATACGAAGACAAATAATGCTCGACATTCGAATTCAATCATTCATTTCGTGTTTATGCCTATCTACTTGGCAAAATGTTCTATGGTTACGATATATACAGTATATACGTGACGTTTCATGTATTTTTACCATACGCCAGACGATTTGACTCACGGAATATAAGTTACAACAAATGTAAGATATATATATATAAATATATATATAACTTCCGCAATATAAGTTTAAATTAAGTATACTTAACCATTTGAAGATAATGACGCTTTTGTACAGTTAATTCTGGCTACCATTAGACGATTTTATACAGTTTAGAAGTGGGAATTGTGAGGGCAAAGACTATCTCAATTAAACCTCTGACTTCCACATACCCTTCCTAATCTGAAAACAATAATAACCAGAAAACAGAAAAGAAATGTGTAATCGGATCTTGAAAAGGTTTAAACACCTACTGTATATCTACAAAGTTATTCAGCTTGGGAAGGGACTTTAACCCTTTCATACAGTGTACTTCTAGCCTTCTTAAATCTTCAAATGAATAATAAGTATATACATTTATGATTAAAACCACCCTATGAGGATGAGCACTTTGATGACAGCGTTTCGCATATGGCTTTATCAGGTATGAAGTAGGAAGTGGTATGATGACATGGGTATTGGCATGATGCAGGTAGAATGATCTGGGTATTGGTATGAAGTCTTAGTGGTATGTTGTGAGAGTAGAAGTTAGTCTTGGTGCCTGCGTGTGGGCCTGTTTAATACTTTTGTGATATGACCCAGCCAGGACTCGAACTCAAGCCAGTAGTGCCAGGTTATCACGGGGTAGGTAGGGGTTATGGCATCGCAACGACGAGAGGAATCCATATATACCCTTGAAAACACAAAATTCGAGCATGACCTGCCAAGGTACTCGGCTTCGCCTGGACTAAAAACCCAAGGTTTTAAAATAAATAACGTTTGATTCTGGGCGAATAGCTATTCGAAAATGGAATCTACGACCATGTATGGAAGGTGTTGGGCGACATAAATTGAATGACACCAGGTAGAATTAATTTGGACTTTTAGTTTGAGCTACAGAAGACATTTAAAGTTGAAAAGGTGCTCATTTCGGGCGTTTCTGGAGTTCGATTCAAAATCTAAATCCTAAAGTAATGGTCCGATTTGAATTTTGTTTGTGCCATTGGATACAGCGGGTGAAAGTGTACTTGTGGTAGAAAATTGAGCAAAATCCATACATAAATAACCCGTCTATGGGTGATTTAGAAGTTTTCATAATCAAAATTAGGCCCATTGGGCCTACAAAATAAGTCTAAATCCAAAAATTCACATACCGTTGGAATCGCAACGACGAGACGAATCTATATATACCCTTGAAAACACAATATTAAACATAAACAATCAAAATTTAAGAATAGGTCTATTGGGCCTAAATATGGTCTAAATAAAATATATATAAAAAAAAAAAAAAAAAAAAAAAAATATATATATATATATATAATATATATATATATATATATATATATATATATATATATATATATATATATATATATATATATACCGTTGGAATCGCAAGTTGGTATGGTGTGAGAGTAGAAGTAAGTCTTGGTGCCTGCATGCGGGGCCTATAGACGGTTCTCACAGGGTAGGTATTAGTATGATGATATGAGTATTGGTATGAAGTAGGTATTAGTATAAGGGTATTGGCATGAAGTAGGTATTAATATGATGATCTAGGTATTGGTATAAAGTCTTAGTGGTATGTTGTGAGAATAGAAGTAAGGTTTGGTGTGTACGGTATTATAATGTGAGAGTAGAAGTAAGTCTTGGTGTCCTGCGTGTGGGGCCCATAGACGATTCTCACGGGGTGGGCCACAATTTGACAGTAGGAGGGAGTCACGGATCACAAGACTTAACTTACAGACTGGGGGGAGACTTGAACTACGTACGGACCAGACACAACACACAATGGAACTTTAACAGCAATGTTATTCAGATAATGGTAAAACAAAACAGTAGGAGTACCGTATTGTACATTAAAAATGCAAGTATATATACTGTATACACGCTGTATATATATACTGTATATACGCTGTATACATATACTATGAATTAAGTCAGCACACACAGGTAAATCGGAACACACATTGGTAACAGACAGCGGTTGGATGATTATTTCCCTAACTGGATTGGGAGATGTGGAAGCGTGTGGAGTAGGTTTCTCACTCGCCACATCTTAAACCCCCTTGATCTCTTCATCTGGGGTATGCTGAAGGAGCAGGTTTATTCAGTAACATCACACGCATTAATCATCTTGAGCAACGCATCACGAATGCCTGTGCTAGGAACGAATCTCCACTATCGAAGCAATCTTAACTAATAATAAAAGTCCACACCCACACCAGACAGGCAAGCATTGGGTGATGATGTACTGTATATGTATGCCTCCCCCTCCCCCCCCCCCACACACACACATACATACATACAGACAGGCTAGCATGGGGTGATGGTGTATATAAATTATATTTTCTTGTTTATGTGTAGGAAGGAGAAAAAAGGCAGGCTGTCTGTATCGAGTGTCTCCCTCAAATCCAAAAGAGTGACAGAGCCAAATTCAAGGGAAGTTGGGGTCAAAATGTCAGGACACAAGAATTTAAAGCAGTCTAAGTCATAGGATGAAGGAAATATTGATTGATGGAGAGAGTTCCAGAGTTCACTTGTCGTGTAGAAGAAAGACAAAATTTTTGCCAATTTTTGGGTTGGAGAGCTGGATAGAATAGGAGTAGGATTGTGTTGAAATGCGGGTGCCTCGCACTCGCCACAAGGGAGGGGCACTAAACCCCCACCCCTCCCTCCACACACACACACACACAAATTTGGGGTGATGGTGTGTATGTACATGGCACTCCCCCCCCCCCCCTCCTCCAATACAGGTCAGTGTACATACTGTATATGGCACTTCCACCCCCACTCCCCCCCCCCAACTACAGAGGTCAGTATACATATATGGCACCCACCCCCTCATGACCCGCGGCCTTTAACTGCCACTTATTGACCGTCGCCGCCCCTTGCCACGTCAATAAAATCATTAAGAAGCAGGCCGGGGCGCGGGTGGCACGTGGCAGAGGACTACCCTGGCACGCGGCACGCCCATCCCCTCCTCCCCTACCCCCCACCCCCTACTTCCGCCCGCCCCCTCCCCTGCACGTGCCACGCCCCCCTCGCTGTCGTACACTAGGACCTTCTTTTCGCCCTACTGCCCTTACTCTTATACGCTTTCTTACTTTACTCATTCGTACTCTTCTTAATTCTTACTTACATTTCTTGTAATCACTCTTACTCATTCTTACTCTCACTCTCACTCACTCTCACTCACTCTCTCTATCTCCTCTGTCTTCTTCTTCGTCTTTGCTGTCTTTACCTTCCACTTTGTAGCAAATCCAATGTAAAAATTAGTCCGGCGTGTTTAGTAGGGACCGTAAGATATATGCAGTCTGTGTATCTATGTAACTATATGTATTTATATATATATCTCTCTCTCTCTCTCTCTCTCTTACACACAGACACTCACTCTCTGTTTCTATCTATCTATATCATATTCATATAAACTTTCCCTATCTTATGATAAGAATACACAACAAACCTCATTTACATCCAGTAGCTCAAAAGGTATACTATTAATATTCAGACATGTTCCGTTTTATTCTCCAATGTGTTTCTCCTTACTAAAATCTGGAATATTTACACGAAGACTAATTAAGCTGCAGGTCACAAAATTCACAACAATAAATACTAATATAATAACAATATAACCAAATAATATATAACATAATTATAATATACAGTATACGGTATAATATACAATAATACATATATATATACATAATAATTATAGACCAATATATCAACTGCTCGAGTCAAGCATCTTTCCTCTACATTACTTCCACGTGTTATAGGAAGAGTGTATAGTCAGATCGATGAGTTACGAAATTCCTCTTATACTGTACAATACATTCCTCTTATACTGTACAATACATTCCTCTTATACTGTACAATACATTCCTCTTATACTGTACAATACATTCCTCTTATACTGTACAATACATTCCTCTTATACTGTACAATACATTCCTCTTATACTGTACAATACATTCGCTATTCATCACATTGGATTTTTCTGGAAATGTCAAGCTGAAGATTTTATAGGAAAGAGTAGATTTTATAGGAAAGAGTAGATTTTATAGGAAAGAGTAGATTTTATAGGAAAGTAGATTTTATAGGAAAGAGTAGATTTTATAGGAAAGAGTAGATTTTATAGGAAAGAGTAGATTTTATAGGAAAGAGTAGATTTTATAGGAAAGAGTAGATTTTATAGGACAGAGTAGATAAATATCACATTCTGGGTCAGCTTCTCTTTCTTAACCCTTTCAAGACACGATTACGCATTTCTGTTCTGCTTTCTGGCTATTATTAAATTATTATATTCAGATTGGCAAGGGTTTATGGAAGTCAGAGAGTTAATAATTATTGAGGTATTATTTACCCTTATAATTCCCACAAATCTTTCCAAAATTGTACAAAATCGTCTAATGCTAGCCAGAAGAAACGGTTAAAATGCGCCATAATCTTCACAGGATAAATAGATCAGACAAGCATCATACCGTGTGTAGGCCAATTTGTGAGAGAGAGAGAGAGAGAGAGAGAGAGAGAGAGAGAGAGAGAGAGAGAGAGAGAGAGAGAGAGAGAGAGAGAGAGAGAGAGAGAGAGAGAGAGAGAGAGAGAGAGAGAGAGAGAGAGAGAGAGAGAGAAAGAGAGAGAGAGAGAGAGAGAGAGAGAGAGAGAGAGAGAGAGAGAGAGGGGGGGAGACGAAAAAGAAAGCGAGAGGAAAGGGGCTGTTTTGAATAGGAAGGAAAGAAAGGAGGGGGAGGGAGAGAGAGAGAATGCCTACTGGTGTGAAAATCTGTCGTGCGAGTGAGAGTGAATGAAGGAGGGAAATGAAGGAGTGGCTACCAACAACAACAACACCGGGGGGAGGGGGGGAGTGTGAAGGAAGGAGAGACTACCAACAACAACAGTGGCAAAAGAGATGGGGAGGGGAAACTGGAGAACTAGGGGAGAAACAGGTAGGGGGAGAGGATGAAAAGAGAGGAGGGAAGAGGGAGGGGTACTTGAGAAAGAGGGGAGAGGGGGAGAAAGAGGGGAGAGGGGGAGAAACAGGGAGGGGAGAACTAGGGTAAGAGGAGGGAGGGAAACTATCATCGCTTGCTCTGACTCCATTTCCTCGGCTATCTTCTGTTTGAAGGGGGTACTGATTATTTGTTGGTCTATTAATTTGAAGGGGGTACTGATTATGTTTGAAGGGGGTACTGATTATGTTTGAAGGGGGTACTGATTATGTTTGAAGGGGTACTGATTATGTTTGAAGGGGGTACTGATTATGTATGAAGGGGGTACTGATTATGTTTGAAGGGGGTACTGATTATGTGTTTGAAGGGGGTACTGATTATTTATTGGTCTATTAATTTGAAGGGGGTACTGATTATGTTTGAAGGGGGTACTGATTATGTTTGAAGGGGGTACTGATTGTTTGAAGGGGGTACTGATTATGTTTGAAGGGGGTACTGATTATTTATTGGTCTATTAATTTGAAGGGGGTACTGATTATGTTTGAAGGGGGTACTGATTATGTTTGAAGGGGGTACTGATTATTTATTGGTCTATTAATTTGAAGGGGGTACTGATTATGTTTGAAGGGGGTACTGATTATGTTTGAAGGGGGTACTGATTATGTTTGAAGGGGGTACTGATTATTTATTGGTCTATTAATTTGAAGGGGGTACTGATTATGTTTGAAGGGGGTACTGATTATGTTTGAAGGGGGTACTGATTATTTGTTGGTCTATTAATTTGAAGGGGGTACTGATTATGTTTGAAGGGGGTACTGATTATGTTTGAAGGGGGTACTGATTATGTTTGAAGGGGGTACTGATTATTTGTTGGTCTATTAATTTATGATTTTATTGTAACATCGCTGGACCTCCATCAAGCTTAAAACAACACCCTCTACCGACCGAAGGCCTGTTTCCTCCTAGAATCGACCCCTAAATGGGACGAAAAGTTTGTATATTGACAACAAATGGGGCGAAAGGTCTTAAAATCGCCAAACTAATGAAGCGAATGTCTTACCATCTCAAAGTTAATGGGACTAAACATGAGAAAGAAAAAGCAACTACCTCCCCCTTAACAAATACTTCCTTCCAGTATATAAATAGATGATTATGATATTTTGTCGAGTTCTTATGGAGGATTTTCGTTCAGCCTGTGGGGTCTTTGTTGTTAGTGTAGCCCATTAGCCTGAGGGTCTCTGGTTAATTCCTAATAAGACCCTGAGGCTAAATTGGTTACAAGAACAAGATCGACACAGGGAGAACAATAGACCACCCACTGCTCTAAAAAATTGTACAATAACACAAGCTCTCTCTCTCTCTCTCTCTCTCTCTCTCTCTCTCTCTCTCTCTCTCTCTCTCTCTCTCTCTCTCTCTCTCTCTCTCTCTCTGTGTTTGTGTATGTGTGTATGAAGGAGACCACAGGCAAAGCTGACTGTGACAAGTTTGACAAGCTGTCCCATAGTTGAAAAGAGTGACAGCCAAATTAAGTATTTTTGTTTTAATTTTGTTTACTGGAAAGAAGTGTGGTGTGCTTGTTTAGTGTATTGAAATTAATAGTAGGAGGAGGTGTTTGTGAGAGCTAGATGGATTACTCTCTGTGTAGGTGAGACACAAACAGAAACAGTGAGGGAAGCCAGATAAATGATACAGGAGTTCCAGTAACTCCTTACCACATGCTTCCTCTGGGTATTAGTCTGTAAAGGTTATATTTTCACATAAGAGTTTATTTTTCTGGACCTCCTTCTCCTCATGTTTAGCCCCACTCATTTTGAGATTTTATGACGTTCGCCCCACTTGGCTGGCACATTTTTAAGACCTTTCACCTCACTTCATTGTCCATATTTAAGACCTTTCGTGACATTTAGGTGTCGATTTTTTCATGGCGAGCGATATCGAACTACAACATCCACTATCAATTCTACAACCACCACCAGAACAAGCAATACCACCACCATCGCCACTACCTACAACTACAACAATAACAATAGCAACAAAAATAATAACATGACAAATACAATGACAGGGCCAAGGCAGAGGTATACAATCACTTCCTATCTCTCTCTCTCTCTCTCTCTCTCTCTCTCTCTCTCTCTCTCTCTCTCTCTCTCTCTCTCTCTCTCTCTCTCTCTCTCTCTCTAATCTGTTTTCCACTTCTTTTAATTGTATGTTATTTACTTATTTATGTATCTTATCTACTAATTCTTGCCACCTCTCTCTCTCCATCAGACACACACACACACACACACACACACACACACACACACACACACACACACTCGGGTTAGCCAAGAGGTCTAGGGCGCTGCGCGCTGACTGCGAGGTCCACGGTTCGAGTCCCCCAGAATGTTAAAGTTTTCTTTTTTATGCTATCCCGATGGAGAGGATTGTATCGTGGTCCCTCCCTAGCCAGGCTATTCAACTAGCAGCTTGCGTTAACCTACAAGTACTCTCACCAATACATCTGCGTATGTACTATGTGACCTCGTAGTTAAGGTAGAATGAGAATTGTACTGTACCTAGGTTAAGGGGGGTGACCTGCTTTTTGGTCTCTCCTTTTCTCTCTTTCTCTGGCTTGTATCCATTCGGCCCCATTCAGCCTACTGTTTTAAGACGTTTATCCCCATCCAAGTGTCAATTTTTTACTGGTGAGCGGTAGCGAGCCAGCATATTTTTAAAATGTTTTTGACAGCAGGCTAAATTTGTACATTTTTCGGTAGAAAAATTTCTCCGGCGAAGCCGGATTTCTTCATATAATGCTGGCTCGCTATCGCTCGCCAGGAAGAAATCGACACCTAGATGGGGATAAACGTCTTAAAATAGTTGGCTAAATGGGGCCGAATGGATACAAGCCAGAGAAAAGGAGAAAAATAAAAAAAGGTCACCCCCCTTGTAAAACTGTAGATTTTCAGCCTCACGGCTGCAAGTGAACAATAAACCAACACACACACACACACACTCACTCTCCCTCTCTCTCTCTCTCACCAGCAGGGGGTCGGCAGCCAATGACCCCACACCCGACCTCGTATTACCGAACACCACCAACACCACTCCAGTATAACACTAGTATAACACCAGTATAACACTAGTATAACACCAATATAACACCAGTATAACACCAGTATAACACTAGTATAACACTAGTATAACACTAGTATAACACCAATATAACACCAGTATAACACTAGTATAACACCAATACCACACCAACAGCACCGCAAAACCACCACCAACACAACACTACTAACATCAATACCAGTACCACAACATAGCTAACACCACAACCACAACACCAATATATATAATACCGGTACCTCACCAACGCCACTAACATCACCACCAAAACACCATTAATATCAACAGCACCACAACACCACCAATTTTACACCAAACACTTTCAACACCACTAACACTAACACCACCACAACCATCACTAACACTAACACCACCACCAATAACACCAACACTTCACTATAAATAACACCTCGTCCCGTTTTCAGTTGGTGGGTAGTGAAAAGAAAATGTGAGTTGAAGGGGAACTATAGGTGTGATAAAGAACTGGGAGAAAATGGGAGTTGAGGGGGACAATAGGCGTGATACAGAACTGGGAGAAAATGGGAGTTGAGGGGGACTATATGCGTGATACAGAACTGGGAGAAAATGGGAGTTGAGGGGGACTATATGCGTGATAAAGAACTAGGTGAAAATGGGAGTTGAGGGGGGACTATAAAGGCGTGATAAAGAACTGGGTGAAAATGGGAGTTGAGGGGGGACTATATAGGCGTGATAAAGAACTGGGAGAAAATGGGAGTTGAGGGGGGACTATATAGGCGTGATAAAGAACTGGGTCGTGATAAAGAACTGGGAGAAAATGGGAGTTGAGGGGGGACTATATAGGCGTGATAAAGAACTGGGAGAAAATGGGAGTTGAGGGGGAACTATATAGACGTGATACAGAACTGGGTATCATATTAAATAGGGGCGTCATGGCGTGTGATGTTATCCCTGGGGCTGTTATTCGCTCTCGCTCTCGCTCTCGCTCTCTTTAAACGTCACTATCTCTGGTGCTCTTATTATAGAATATACTAGGCTAACTCTCACTCACTCAGTCACTCTCCCTGTATGTGTGTATCTCATTTTGATATCGCTCTCGCTCGCTCGCTCTCTCTGAATCTCTTTTTGACACCCCTTTCTCCTTTCCCGTGAATAATTTCCCATTTCCTCTCCATTACAACTCGTTTTCTGTTCATATTCGTGTTCTTTATCCTTCGTATATATTATGGTTCTCCCACAATTCTTTCCCGCATCCTACACCATCATCAGTCACTAAATCGTCTTTCCCTCATATAGCTGAATGCAATATAAACTGGAGTAAATTAAGATAGATAGTTTTAATTGCCTCTTTTAGTAAGCTGGCATAATTTTTTTTTTTTTTTTTTTTACCATTAATGCTGTTTAGGTATATATAGTATAGGCGATAGTTTTTAAAGGCGGGATGGGTGTAAATGTTTGGTAATTTTTAAAGGGGGGATGGGTGTAGGTAGATGTTTGGACCTTTATGTATCTTTCAATTATTTTTTTTAGTTTCCTCCCTAAACCTCCCATCAAGTTTAATACAAAAAACAACACTAGCCCAAGACCCCCCTCCAAGATTAATTTGTACATTTTTCGATAGACCAATTCTCTCAAAATACATGCTCGGTATCGCTCGCCAGGAAATAATCAACCCGTAAATTACACAAAAAGTCGAAATATTGACAAATTTATGGGGCTAAAGGTCCTAGAATCGCCAAACAAATAGACCGAACGTCTACAAATCTGAAAACTAATGGGGCTAAGCACAACTCTCTCTCTCTCTCTCCCATTTGCTCTAGCCCTTTTTGAGTTACAGAGTTTAGGGTTCACGATTTCTGGCCTAACTATTTGGAACAGGGTATAGCAAGAAAATATATACCACTAATACAGGCAATTACTACTTACCAAACTAAATACGCAAGACCTCCCATAAATATCTTCCATCTCTCCTTTTCTGTACCGCCAAACACTAAATCTATATCAAATCCAACGTATCTATGTCACTATGTATCTATAATGAAGCTTGAGAAGTGCTAATAGTCAATAGTTTACTAATAAAAGCGAATATTTGAGTAACGAAATTGGGAGCTCTTCACAGGGCATATTATTTCACCCATATCTTCTTATCTTTTCCGGAAAACACAATAGTTCTACCAAAATCAATATCTCTATGTCACTATGTCTATGTAATAAGTCTCGAAAATCACTAAAATTCACTAGTTCACTAATAATAACGAAAACTAATGGAGAACAAAGATGGCGGACCTCTTTGGGTAATGTCTCACTTTTCCCGCCTAGTGCAGGGTCGTGACGTCATCGACCAGCGACGCTTCTGATTGGTTGATTAAAATCCCGTTTTTTATTGATAGTCTAGTTTTCTATTGAAGAGGTTGATTAGGGTAATTTTTTTAGTTGCTAAGACCTACTCGCAATCTCTCTCTCTCTCTCTCTCTCTCTCTCTCTCTCTCTCTTCCTTGCTATCCTTTCCTTCCACTGTACCTTACTCTCGGGTTAGCTATCTCTACTAGAATTAAGTCCTGACCACCTCGCTGGGATCGTAAGGTCTGTGTGGTCAGTGTATCTATGTAAAACTATGTAAATATCTCTCTCTCTCTCTCTCACATTCTTATCCATAAATCACCACGTATCACCAAAAAAAAACAAAGAAAAACAATGAAAACAAAAACAAAAAATATAAAAAATAGGTTTCCCAGAGATACCAGTAAGGAGGAGGCAAAAACTGCGTGGTTTGTGTGTGGCGTGTTTGTAGCGTGTGTGTAGCATTGTGTGGCCAATCAAGGGGTATTCATGGGCGGCAACCTGATGCTACACGGGTGCTGGTGACATGGAGGGGGGGAGCTGGGAAGATGGGGTGGGGAGAGAAGAAGAGTGAGGTGGGGTGGGTGGGTGGGTGGGAGAGAAGAAGAGTGAGGTGGGGTGGGTGGGTACAGAGAAGGTGGGGTGTGGAGTAGAGGGGTGGGTGGGAGAGGCGAGGGGGTCTGGGAAGAAGGGAGGGGAGAAAAGAAGTGGGGAGGGAGTTGGGGTGGGTACAGAGAAGGGGTGTGGAGTAGAATATTAGTTATTTCATTACTGTGTTGGTGGTGTATTGGTTTAGATGTTATGTTCTGGGTGTAGCATCCCGAGTTCGAATCCAGGGAGGACCATATTTTTTTCTTCTTTTCTATGTGATTGAGGGAGGCAAAAGGCAGAATTGCCTATAGCGAGTGCCTCCCCCATAGTTGAAAGAATGACAGGGCCAAAATCAAGGGACGATCGAGCCAAAATGCCTGGACACACGGAGTTTGAAGCAATTTAAGTCATAGGAAGAGGGAAAGACTGATTCTGGGAGGGAGTTCCAGAGCTCAGCTGTTGAGTAGAAGAAAGTTTGAGAGTAACGTTTCACTCTTGGGTTAGAGAGTTGCACAGAGTAGGGGTGGGATTGAGTTGCAAGACGGGTACCACGTGCCCTACGTAAAGGAGGTGGTATGCACTGGGAAAGCTCTGAGGAACACTGATTATTATAGTAGCGATAGAATAGCGAGAGAGATGCAACATATGCTTTCATTAGTTGATTCAAGTACATTGGGGTTTGTAATTGATGATTAATGTTACCTAATTAACAATGCAGTTATCCTCGTTATGTTTGGGAGAGAAAAAGTTATGAATTTAAGAATGCAGTCAGTCGTGGATTTAAGGTAAGGTGATTGCCTAGGCCAAGTTTAAAAGAATCAACGGTACAACAGTCCATTACATCTCAAGGGAGCCCATTCCACAGGCTGACAACTCGATTGAAAAATATATCCTTAAACTCGTGCGAGTTATAAGATTTACCAATGAATTTGAAACTATTTCCCCGCGTGAAACTTGATTGGTCGATCCTAAAGTACTTATTACAATTCATATTGTCGATCCCTTTGATGAACTAGAACAATTAGATTAAGTCGCCTCTTGGTCTGCGCTGGGTAAAAGGAAATAGATTAAATATTTTAAGACGCTCCTTGTATGGTTTGGTCTTAAGAATAGGTATAATTTTGGTAACTCAGAGAGAGAGAGAGAGAGAGAGAGAGAGAGAGAGAGAGAGAGAGAGAGAGAGAGAGAGAGAGAGAGAGAGAGAGAGAGAGAGAGAGAAAAGAGAGAGAGAGCTAGGGCACGAGCGCATAAAGAGTTCATCAAGCGATAGAATATAATTGGTTAAAGGGACCAAGAGGAAACATATTGTAATTTATCGTAACATCGGACTGGAGGGGTGGGTGGGTAGAGGGGCGGGGGGGGGGGGGGGGGGGGGGGAGGAGGGGGGGGGGGGGGGGGGGATAGCAGGAAAGAGGGGGAGGGGGAGGGGCGTGGGAATGGGGTAGGAATAGTGAGGGCAAGGCTGGCTGGTTGGAATACGGTGGGAATGATCAGGAATACATAATTACCAGTGAACTTGATAAGTGGTGGGAATTTCATAAAATAACAAAAAACAAACAAAAACCCATCAAAGCTTGGTAGGAAGGACTGGCTTAGTGGAAAATACTAGCATTCTAATATTTGTTTTTTCTATGAGAATGAGGGAGACAAAAGGCATAACTGCCTGCAGCGAGTGCCTCCCCCAGATTTCAAAGAGTGACAGGGCCGAAATCAAGGGACGTTCGAGCTCAAATGCTTGTTCTTTTCTTGCTAAAGCTAATGTTATAATATATTCTAGTATGCTCTTTATTGCTATATATAATTTGTATACGAATACTTAATATAAATCCAAATAATAATATGAAAAATAAACACAGACAAACTAACCACCTTGACTCCTAAAACAACACAGACAAACTAACCACCTTGACTCCTAAAACAACACAGACAAACTAACCACCTTGACTCCTAAAACAACACAGACAAACTAACCACCTTGACTCCTAAAACAACACAGACAAACTAACCACCTTGACTCCTAAAACAACACAAACTAACCACCTTGACTCCTAAAACAACACAGCCAAACTAACCACCTTGACTCCTAAAACAACACAGACAAACTAACCACCTTGACTCCTAAAACAACACAGACAAACTAACCACCTTGACTCCTAAAACAACACAGACAAACTAACCACCTTGACTCCTAAAACAACACAGACAAACTAACCACCTTGACTCCTAAAACAACACAGACAAACTAACCAACCTTGACTCCTAAAACAACACAGACAAACTAACCACCTTGACTCCTAAAACAACACAGACAAACTAACCACCTTGACTCCTAAAACAACACAGACAAACTAACCACCTTGACTCCTAAAACAACAATAACTCACAAAATATTTTATCACATAACTTTAACATTTCTGGTGATCTGTATATTTCCTACCACGGTTTTTCCGGCCATAAACCGGTATTGTGTCTTTCTAATCGTGCGTGATAACTGGGTCGCTGATGTGAGAGTCTTTGAGGTTTCGTATGATCCTAATTCTAGCTGTTGAAGTGGCTTTGAGTGGCTTTCTGTTGGAGTGGGTTTCTGTTGGAGTGGCTTTCTGTTCGATTGTGTTCTATTGGAGTGGTTTTCTGTTAGTGTGGCTTCCGGTTAGAGTGGCTTTCTGTTAGTGTGGTATTCTGTTGGAGTGGCTTTCTGTTAGTGTGGTATTCTGTTGGAGTGGCTTTCTGTTGGAGTGGCTTTCTGTTAGTGTGGTATTCTGTTGGAGTGGCTTTCTGTTGGAGTGGCTTTCTGTTAGTGTGGTATTCTGTTAGTGTGGTATTCTGTTGGAGTGGCTTTCTGTTGGAGTGGCTTTCTGTTGGAGTGGCTTTCTGTTAGTGTGGTATTCTGTTGGTGTGCTATTCTGTTGGAGTGGCTTTCGTATACATATTGTTTTGTTCAACGGTGAGATTCAACATATAATTATTTACATATTCAAGTTACTTCGATTAGTATTAGAGACAAATGTTTATATAAAGAAAAAAACAACGGTCATATTATATACGGTATACTATATATATATATATATATATATATATATATATATATATATAATTATATACAGTATATAATATATTGGATTCCATAGTTTCTCTTATAACAATTTACCTCTCACACATACACGCAAACACATAATCTCTCTCTATCTCTCTCACACACACACACACACACACACACAGTCTGACAATAAGGTACATTGCTCGCTTCAGTGGACCGTACCCTCTCTCTCTCTCTCTCCCCCATCCCCTTCCCTTCCCCTACCCCCTCCCCATCATTCTTCTTCGCCCCATCACTCCCTCCCCTCCCCTCTTCCCTCCTAACGTATAGGTTATCTCATCATATTCTCATTCTCTCACGGGGAAGCTTGTATTGTAACTCTCAGCATCTCTCTCTCTCTCACACACGCATAACTGTCTCTTTCTCACACATACACATAACTATCTCTCCCTCACTCTCAAACACATGCACACACTCTCACTCTCTCTTTCTCTCTTTCTCTCTCTCTCTCGGGAAGATACCAGTGACATTCCAAGTCCAGAACTTCTCAATAGATTTAATTGTAACCCAGAGGAGATGGCAACACGTATAGCCAATTAGCTAAACACAGGCAGGTTCAATTCATTTGTTCAGATGGCATTCTTTCCAAAGGTTTGCGAAAAGTGTGAAATCAAAGCCACGTTTTCGGTGGAAATTATATCGTCATTGTCCTACCAATGTCGCAAGCCGTAGCATAGTCAGTAGAGCGTCGGCTGTTGATCAAAGGGTTGACGGATCGAGCCCGCACTGTCAAAAGGGTATAGGTAGATGTGACTCAAGCCCGGGCAACTTGACCTAGCGAGTCGTGACAAACGCCTAATGTACTCGGGAATTACGGTGTCTGGCAAAACAAAACAAAAAGTCCCACCATGGCCCGACAATATGTTGACTTATAAATATAACTTATAATTATAAAAATGTTGACTTATAACTGTGTTATGTTACTAACCCATCCCTACTAACTTCTAATTCTGCCACGGACATTAGTTCCAGGGCAGTAGTTTCCTTTCCAATGTTCCCTTACCCACTGTAAACCACTGTTTGGACACTTGATCCTCAGTGTTGTGGAGGACAAGCAGCCTTGAAGGGTCACTAGATCTGTTGTTGCTTGATTTCCTGTGTACTCCTTCCTTTGTACTTAGTGTTGACAACAAAAGAAAATTATGACCTTTGGATAATTTCCACCGAAAACGTGTAATTAACAAAGAACCCTCGAATTTGGCTTTATGTCACTCTTTCAACTTTGGGGGAGACACCCGTTTTAGGCAGCTTTGCCTTTTGCCTTCTTCACTCACATAGAATAAAAACCCTAGCGGATATTGTTGACTTTGGAGATCGGGAAAAGGGAATATTAACCCCTTCTGTACCGGCGTCGTCCTTTTAACTTTATGTTGGCTAATAAAGACAATTTTATTCAGTTTAATTAGCAAGCTGCAAACAATCTCTTCTTATCCTTTCTACTTCCACAGATCCTTCTTAAACTGCACAAAATCGTTTAAATATAGCTAGAATAAATATATAAAAAGACGTCGCCGGTACAGAAGGGGCTAATAACTACGGATAAACACGAATCATGGCGCTGGCTAATACTAAGTACGGTATATATTTAAACAATCGGTATTATTAACTCCTTCAGACTCAACTTGTGCCAAATAACTCATATGACGCGATCGCGTCATAGACTTATCTTCATAGCTCTCTAATAAGTTATATGACGCTCTAGCATCATATGGAGCTCAGTAAGTTCGATAAGTTAGATGAAAATCTGTCGATTGGTGGCAACCCCAAATTTCTCCGACAATTCTAACGGTCCCGCAGTGTGGTTTTGACAGTTGTGGGGTACAGTGGCAATGATACCGGGCTCCCGCCTCCTCGGACTTACTGGAACATAATATGTCAGAGAGAGTTAAACATACTGGAAATATTTGACAAGCTTAGTAAAAGATCCCCACCGTCTCAAGCGGCACCCTACTTGGTGAAAAATGTCAATAAACTGGTAATAAGCGGTAATAAGCCTCTCATGTGTTCGCGACGGAGGCAAACAAGATGCATAAAGCCACCAATGAAGAACACACAACGATGTCTTACCTACGCAGAGACACGGAAGGAAGGAGAGAGTACACGATGTCTGCTCACTCCCTCTACCTCTCCCTGGCTGACGATGTAGTATCGAAGCCTCCACCGACGCTCTGCTAACGAATAAAGCCATCTACCATCCTTCCAGTCTTTAACATCACGGTCTGCTAACGAATACACTCTTCTACCATCCCTCCAGTCTTCAAAATCACGCGCACACGCACACAAAACCGCAAATACCACACTACAAAACCACGACTCCCACCCAGAGTCCAGCTAAGCAAGTGAGATTTGAGGGACAGTGGGACTGAGGGTGATGGTGAGGTTACCAACTCATCAAATGAAAACACGCAATATCGCTAGGTTCATTCTCAAAGGTCGCTAGAATATTGCAAGATAGTAAATGAAGGTAAAAAATCGCTACAATAACGCCACAATTTCTAAAATATGTCTATAAAATGTATGAAATATTTAGAATATGGCTCTGAAATGTATGAAATATCTAGAATATCGATAAGAAGTATAAAATTGTCGCTAGATTGAAATGCCTCTAGATCTAGCGATACAGTAGCTAAATTTGCAACACTGGAGGCTGGTGACGGGATGACGGGGAGGGATGAGGGAGTGAGGGATGCCAACACAACTGCATCATAGTCTCCCATCAATAACTCCCTACCTGTACTTCAATATATAGCCTAATTAGGCAACAATCTTAATGCCGAGTACACTAATGAAATCTACACTATACAACTTATACGTGACCATGATATCGTACACTGGAGAATAATTATGAATTAAGTTTGATAAGTGTGAATGAAGAGAAATGTTGCCACCCCTGTTCAGCTGGCCACCTCGGAGCAACAACCCATCTTATGTTGCTCTCTCATCATATAAAGTCCAATATAAAGGCCATGAGACAGAGCCCTTTAACCAGTAAAGGATCTATACCTCATACATTAGACCCTTTCGCCAAATTTAAAGACTCCTTATCGTACAATATATAATTAAAAGTACTGTGGAATAATAGAGCTCGTATAAGGAACCGCTTTTGATTCCACCTAGATGTGTCACTTTTTACAATCCTTTGTTTATGCGCTGGCAATACTCACCACGATGACCGATACGACAAATAACTGGGAGATAGGTTACGAAACCCAGTGAAAATTGTGAGAGTACCTTTAGAGAAAACGAAATGCGCATGAAGGATGAAGGCTAAACTAAAGATATAATGTTCTATGTTTGACTTCCTTTGTTGGCGTATTCGAATAACCCATTCATTATATATCAATAACCCTAAAATCCTGACCTCCCAATTACCTCTGTAACTCACAAAGGGCCTGAGCAAATGAGCTGTAAATCTCCACCCCCCATTCCTGGCTGACTCTACTTAACCCTCTCCGACATATGACGCAATGTTGAGCCTATTAGGGATACTTTAAAGCCTTTGTTACCACCAGGGGTATTTAGAAATCTTTAGTTTAGTTACTTCAACCTCTGCAGTTGTCTTTGAGTTAGCTGAGGGCAGAAAACTAATTTTGAGAGGTAATTATAAGAGTGAGAGAACTCTATTTCTTATTGCTAATCTGGCAACCTCTGCGTCATATGAGCGTGAAAGGGTTAAGGGGAGATCTCCACTTGAGGGATTTTTTCTTGACCCGTTTCTCCCTCATGTTTAGCCCCATTGTTTTTGATATTATAAAACGTTTGCCCCATTAGTTTAGCGATTTTAAGAACTTTCACCCCATATTAAGACCTTTCGTGCCATTTAGGTGTCGATTTTATCCTGGCGAGCGATAGCGAGCCTGTAATTTAAGAGGAACCGGCCTTCGGCCGGGACATTTTTCTACCGAAAAATTTACAAATTTATCTTGAAAGGGACTGAAGGGGGTGTAATTTTAAGGTTGATGAAGGTCTAGTGAACGAACTAAATACCTCCCCTTAAATGGTAGAAATTTGAGCTCGATCACTCTAGTCATGATTTAGTTATAGAGGTCAGGATTTCTGGCCTACCTATAAGAAACAGGGTATAGTCTATAATATGAACGAGTGTCTGCAGGGTACGTCGACACGGTTTTTACCTTGTATTTTGGCTAACATTAGACGATTTCATGCTGTATAAGAAGCAACTATGTTCTTTAGATAGTTTAATCTATCTATCTATCTATCTATTTGCCCCTTTAATTCATACAGGTAAATTATAAGCTAAAGAACCAGCCCCATTTCACTCCATTAGTTTGGAGATTTTAAGACGTATCACGTGCATAGTTTGGCGATTCTAAGACATTTCACCCCATCCAGGCATCGATTTATTTTCTGGGCGAGCGATAGTGTGGCTTGTAGGAAGTGACCCATTGGCATTAGCTAGATAAGATTACTGCATACGTAAACCTGCAAATTGATTTTAAACCCCACTAGAATATGAGCCATAATTAGAAAAAGATTACTGCATACGTAAACCTGCAAATTGATTTTAAACCCCACTAGAATATGAGCCATAATTAGAAAAACATTAAGTACAGTACCTATTTTTATATCAGATATGAAATTGGTGAAGTCCACGAATATTTATGAATGGGCTATACAGTAGTCTATTCGCTGTAAGTAGGCGATACATCATGCCCTCTATCCTCTGTAACTCAAACAGGGCTAGAGCAAATTGGCTGTAAATATCCACATTTATTCCCTGACTCGCTCTTCCCAAATGGTAAGAAATATTAGCTCGATTACTCTAGTAGTTTTTGAGTTACAGAGGTTAGAGATCATGATTTCTCGCCTACTTACAGCGAATAGACTGCATTCCTGTGTACCAATATGGCGACCAGGGGAGTAGTTGTCCGATCTCTGTCACTTCAGGATCTCCAAGCGCCACCAGTCGTCAAATGCAACCCTCTTTTATTTTACGGCCTTGCAAAACTTTCTCGCTCTCATTTATTTTCGACTTGCACACTTTTTTCTCTCTTCGTCTTTTATGATTTCTCTTTATTCCCGTGTTCCTTCCCTCGCGTCGTTTTCTTTCTGAGCAAAGAAATGTCTCTTTATTCCCGTTTTCTTTCCCTCGCGTCGTTTTCTTTCTGATTCTTTTATGATGTCTCTTTATTCCCGTTTTCCTTTCCTCGCGTTGTTTTATTTCGGATTCTTTTATGATGTCTCTTTATTCCCGTTTTCTTTTCCTCGCCTCGTTTTCTTTTGAATTATTCTATGATGTCTCTTTATTCCCGTTTTCCTTCCATCGTGTCGTTATCTTTTCTGATTCTTTTATGATGTCTCTTTATTCCCGTTTTCCTTTCCGCACGACGTTTTCTTTCTGATTCTTATTCTTTTGCTCTTCTGGCTCTTTACATGTTCTATATTTCGTTCGTTTTATCTAGTCTGCTTATTATCTCCGCCAGTGCAGTTGATGGCGGTTATGTTTTGGCTTCCGTTTATTTGTCTATATATCTGTTTGTCTGTAAACAAGATATCTCAAACAGTTGAGAACCGATCTTCAAGATATTTGGTGGGCAGATAGGATGTGCACAAAAGAAGAAGTGATTCAATTTAGGAGGCGATCGGTGGAGCGCATACCCCCGCCAGGACCTTTCGTGCCATTTAGGTATCTATTTTTTCCTGGCGAGCGATAGCGAGACTATATTTTTATGAGGAACTCTCCAGAATGCTCCTCTAGTTTTGTGGGCATTTTTAACTCACTCCAGTATCTCCATGCTCTAAACTGTACCTCCCAAGAATGGATCGCAACATCTCTTGATACACTATATTCTCTTTCGTTATTTCTCTTGTATCTCAAATTATATCCATATGTACACTCTCCAATAAATTCTTAATCCCTCCTCCCATCCATTAATCTCTCTCTCTCTCTCTCTCTCTAAATGATAATTGTTCACTATAAGACGCATGAAGCCTGTATAAATCTAACTTTCACTCACTCTCACTCTCACACTCACACTCACTCTCTCTCTCTCTCTCTCTCCCCTCCCCGGATACATCACAATAATTGCCTCAGGGCCCACAAATTTTCCTTTTAAAAACATTTTACAAAATAATGAAACGGAGGGGAGCCCGTCTCAGCCTACTGCCCCCCTCCCCCCCCCCCCCCCCCCTCCCCCTCCCTCTCTCTCTCTCTCTCTCTCTCGCTCTCTCTCTCTCTCCGTTGCAGCCTAATTCGTCTTCCTTCTCCTTCGTCTCCCTTTTTCTCTCCGTCTTCTATTCCCCTTCCTCCTCCTCCCCCTTTCTTCTCTCTCCTCTCCCCTCCTCTTCTCCCCTCCCTCCTTTTTTTCTTCTCTCTCTCCTCTCTTCCTCCTCCCCTCCTTTCTCCTCCTCCTCCTTTCTCTTTCTCATTCCCCTCTTCCTCTCCCTTCACTTTTCTCCTCCTCCTTTCTCTCTTCCCAACCCACCTCCTCCTCCTCCTTTTTCTTCCCCTCTCTTCTCCTCTTTTCCTTCCTCCTATCTTCCTTTCTTCCTTTTCTCCTCCTCCTTCTTTCTTCTCTCCCGCCTCTCTCCTCCTCCTCCTCCTTTCTTCTTTCCCATCTTCTTCCTCCTCCTCCTATCTTTTCTCATGTCTACCTCCTCTTCCTCCTTTCTTTTCTCCTCCTCTTTTCTTCTCTCTCGTCTTCCTCTTCCTCCTCCTTTCTTCTCCCCCTCTTTTCCTTCTAGTCCTCCTTTCTTCTATCCGTCTTCCTCCCTCCTCCTTCTCCTTTCTTCTCTCCCTCCTCCTCCTCCTTCTCTCCTCCTTTCCTCTCCCCTCTTACTCCCCCCCCCCCTCTCTCCTCCTCCTCCCCCCCCCCCCCCGTAAAAGCTACTCCTGGGCCCCTGAAATATCGCCGCTTTGTGTTTGACTAGCCAATTTTTCACTGGCTGCCTCTTCACTCCAGAAACTTCTCTCTCTATCTCGCGCTTTCTCTCTTTCTCTCTCTCTCTCTCTCAATCCATCTATCTTCTCCCTATCTATCTTTCTATCATCTCTATCTATCAATCTTTCTATCATCTCCCTCGTTCTTGCTCTCTCTCTCTCTCTCTCTCTCTAATATCTCTATATCTTCTTCTCTTAACATACCTCTCTCCTCTCTCTCTCCTTCTCTCTCTTTATCTTTTATTGTTCATTTCTCTAGGTCACTTATAATAATACTAGACTTCTAGATGAACCTGTAATTCACTGTAAATCACTGTAAATCACTAAATCACTGTAAATCACTAATTCACTGTCAATCACTGCAATTCACTGTAAATCACTGTAATTCACTAAGTAATCCTAGCGTTTTTTACAAGTGTGTGGATCTGTTATTTTTAGATTTGCCTGATGATGGAGGAAGCGTCTCTGAAACGCAGCATTAAATCTAGACATGATGAACATTGTTTTGTATCAAGCCCTGGTGTGTCTCTGAAACGCAGTAATAAATCTAGACAAGATGAACATTGTTTTGTATCAAGACCTGGTGTGTCTCTGAAACGCAGTAATAAATCTAGACAAGATGAACATTGTTTTGTATCAAGACCTGGTGTGTGTCTCTGAAACGCAGTAATAAATCTAGACAAGATGAACATTGTTTTGTATCAAGACCTGGTGTGTCTCTGAAACGCAGTAATAAATCTAGACAAGATGAACATTGTTTTGTATCAAGACCTGGTGTGTCTCTGAAACGCAGTAATAAATCTAGACAAGATGAACATTGTTTTGTATCAAGACCTGGTGTCTCTGAAACGCAGTAATAAATCTAGACAAGATGAACATTGTTTTGTATCAAGACCTGGTGTGTCTCTGAAACGCAGTAATAAATCTAGACAAGATGAACATTGTTTTGTATCAAGACCTGGTGTGTCTCTGAAACGCAGTAATAAATCTAGACAAGATGAACATTGTTTTGTATCAAGACCTGGTGTGTGATGAACATTGTTTTGTATCAAGACCTGGTGTGTCTCTGAAACGCAGTAATAAATCTAGACAAGATGAACATTGTTTTGTATCAAGCCCTGGTGTGTCTCTTCAGTATTCGTCTCCGCTTCCTACTGACAAGATCAATAGTTGTTGATATATATATATATATATATATTTATATCTCTACCTCCATTACTATAGGTAGGCTGGCTGTCTTGATATCGTAATGCATAAGTGCGCGGAATTTCGATGTGAGTATCCTAGGTTTGAGTCCTTGGAGTGCCACATGTATTTGTTGATTTCATTAATTGAGTTTAGATGTGAAGTTGGTTGGTGGAAAAAACATAATATTTAATTAATACAAATTGGTGGGGGTGATTTTCTTTAATTGGGTCATTATTCAAACTTCATTAAATTATATAATGAATGTTGTCAGTGTGTTTGTCTTATGAGGGTGTGTGTGTGTGTGTGTGTTGGGGAGGACCTGTTACATGTTATTATGCTATTTATTTATTTGCCCATTTACATATTTGTATTTAATTAGTTTTGTATTTACATATTTTAATTATTTATGCATTCATTTATGTACATATTTTAATTATTTATGCATTCATTTATTTACACATTTTAATTATTTATGCATTCATTTATTTACACATTTTAATTATTTATGCATTCATTTATTTACATATTTTAATTATTTATGCATTCATTTATTTACATATTTTAATTATTTATGCATTCATTTATTTACATATTTTAATTATTTATGCATTCATTTATTTACATATTTTAATTATTTATGCATTCATTTATTTACATATTTTAATTATTTATGCATTCATTTATTTACACATTTTAATTATTTATGCATTCATTTATTTACACATTTTGCTCCCTAGACCTCCATTAATATTTAACCCCTTCTGTACCAGCGACGTCTTTTATATTTTATTTCTAATCATATTTTGTTTTCTTCTATGTGAGTGAGGGAGACAAAAGGCAGAACTGCCTGTGCCGAGTGCCTCCCCCAGAGTTGAAAAAGTGACACGGCCAAAATCAAGGGACGTTCGAGCCAATATTATATATAGCTATATTTAGACGATGGTGTGCAATTTAAGAAGGGTCTGTGGAGGTCAAAAGGATTTAGCCAGTTTATTGCTGGAGTCTCTTTTTAGACTGAATAAAATCGTCAAACAGTTGCCAGAATACAGTTAAAAGAACAGCGCCGGTATCGAAGGGGTTAACAACAAAACTAACCCCCGCTTTAAGATAATTTTGTAAATGTTTCGGTATCACGTATAACAGCTGATCAAAGGGTCGGCAATTCAATCCCATCCCGTGCCACTGGTAGACATAAGAACATAAGAAAACGGGAGTCTGCAGAGAGTCGATTGGTCCACACACAGCAGATCCCTTTCACACCAACCCATTTCGTAGATATGCCTATCTAATTTTATCTTGAAGCTCTCTATCGTTCTTCTTGTCAAGAGTTTGTGTGTTCTATGTGAGTGAGGGAGACAAAAGGAAGAACTGCCTGTATCGAGTGCCTTCTCCAGAGTTGAAAGTGACAGGGCCAAAATCAAGGGACGTTCGAGCGAAAATGCCTGGACACACGGAGTTTGAAGTAATTTAAGTCATAGGAAGAGTGAAAGACTGATTCTGGGAGAGAGTTCCAGAGCTCAGCAGTTGAATAGAAGAAAGACTGATAATAACGTTTCACTCTTGGGACACTCAGGCCTAGTGATTCGTGGCAAATATCCAGTAAAGTCTCTGTTACAATGACACGCCTTATATAGCCCTGTCAATCAAGAGACTGCACGGCGTTAACCCCTTCTCTACCGGCGACGTCTTTTCAATATTATTCTAGCTATGTTTAGACGATTGTGTGCAGTTTATGAAGGCGCTGTGGTAGTGAAAAGGGTTAAGTGAGATAGTTCGAAGCCTGATAATTGCTGGAGGTCCTTTTAAAACTGAATAAAAACTATATCTATCTATCTATCTATCTACCTACCAACCTACCCATCTATCTAACCACACCATTACACACACTCTCACCTCCACCTACCCTCCCCCCCCCCCCCCACTAACTCATCCTTCAGCGAATCATAGGGGTGGGCGATCAATGTTTTACACCCAATGTAATCACCTTTATGATGGGGAGGGGGGGGGGGGGTAAGGATGAGGGGGAGGGAGGCGTGAGAAAGAGAGAGAGAGAGATATTTACATAGATACACTGGCCACACAGACCTTACGATCCAAACGAGGTGGTCAGGACTTAATTCTAGTAGAGATGGCATATCCGATAGAAAAGGAGAGAGAGAGAGAGAGAGAGAGATATTTCCATATATTTACATAGATATACTGGCCACACAGATTTTATGATCCCTGGGAGGTGGACTGGACTTAATCCTAGGAGAGATAGCAACCCTAAGTGAAAGAGACCGTGGAAGGAAAGGATATCAAAGATGAAGGCTCTCTCCACACACTCAGTTCCCTCCAGTAATTTACTGTACGCCTACATGAAAACAGTTAGAAATTAATAACGTTTCAGGGCTTGGAAATTGCCTGAAGGAATGTATAGAATATTTAGAAATGAAAAGAGATTTGTCATGCATACCTTCACCTTATTCTATAATAATTATGCTCTCTTCAACTGAAAACAGTGTGGAGAGAGAGAGAGAGAGAGAGAGAGAGAGAGAGAGAGAGAGAGAGAGAGAGAGAGAGAGAGAGAGAGAGAGAGAGAGAGAGAGAGAGAGAGAGAGAGAGAGAGAGAGAGAGAGAGAGAGAGAGAGAGAGAGAGAGAGAGAGAAAAAACTGTTATCCTCGCCTGAACAACTACATCATTTGACAGGGGATAATGTGCGTATCATCCCCCTTCACGCACACTCATGTACGTAAGTTTTCAGGTACACACACACAGTACACATACAGTACATACGAGTACACACACAACACACCTTCTAGTAAACACACACACACACACACACACACACACACACACACACACACACACACAGTACAGTACAGTATGTGGAATAGACATGTCTTTTCATAATATGGAAACATAAAACTGCCACATACAGTATCATATACATTTAGTCCATACAATTATATTAATTAACCCATTCAGTGCCGGTGACATCTTTTTCATTCAATTCTGGCAAATATCAAACGATTTATTCAACTTAGGAAGGACATCTACCAATTAAAAGGCAACAGACTATATCAATTATATTTTTTGCTACCATATTTCTTTCCCAAGCTTCATAAAATCGTCTAATTGTAGCTGAAATCAGATAAACAAGACGTCACCAATTCTGAAAGTGTTAAATCCTGGTAATTTCTCAGACAAGAATTCAATACGATAATAATCGGCATCTCATATAATAATAATAATAATAATAATATGATTAGTTGGCCTAGGGTATGTTATTCACTAGTTGGCCTAGGGTATGTTATTCACTAGTTGGCCTAGGGTATGTTATTCACTAGTTGGCCTAGGGTATGTTAGTCACTAGTTGGCCTAGGGTATGTTAGTCACTAGTTGGCCTAGGGTATGTTATTCACTAGTTGGCCTAGGGTATGTTATTCACTAGTTGGCCTAGGGTATGTTATTCACTAGTTGGCCTAGGGTATGTTATTCACTAGTTGGCCTAGGGTATGTTATTCACTAGTTGGCCTAGGGTATGATATTCACTAGTTGGCCTAGGGTATGTTATTCACTAGTTGGCCTAGGGTATGTTATTCACTAGTTGGCCTAGGGTATGTTATTCACTAGTTGGCCTAGGGTATGTTAGTCACTAGTTGGCCTAGGGTATGTTATTCACTAGTTGGCCTAGGGTATGTTATTCACTAGTTGGCCTAGGGTATGTTATTCACTAGTTGGCCTAGGGTATGTTATTCACTAGTTGGCCTAGGGTATGGTATTCACTAGTTGGCCTAGGGTATGTTATTTCACTAGTTGGCCTAGGGTATGTTATTCACTAGTTGGCCTAGGGTATGTTATTCACTAGTTGGCCTAGGGTATGTTATTCACTAGTTGGCCTAGGGTATGTTATTCACTAGTTGACCTAGGGTATGTTATTCATTTGAAGATAGCATATTCTGCTTATCATTATAGTAGTTTATACAATTGAGGAAGAATTTGGTGGAATTATAAGGGTACAGACTATCTTAATTAACCCTCTGACTTCCTTATACCCTTCCTATTATGATTAAAATCGTCTAATAATAGCCAGAAAACAGAAAATAAATGCGTCATTGGATCTTCAAAGAATAAATAAATTGTAAAATTAAACTTGTTATCTGGCATAATACACGAGTTGAAATGTTTAAGGGGAGATGGGTCATTTTTCTAGATCCCCTTCTCCCTCATGTTTAGCCCCATTAGGGCCATTAGTTTTCAGATTTGAAGATGTTTGCCTCATTAGTGTGACGATTTTAAGACCTTTCGCCCCATTTCTTCTTCAATATTAAGACCTTTCGTGCTATTTAGGTATCGATTTCGTGACCGGGAAATGTTTTACCGAAAAAAAATTACAAATTTATTTTAAAGATGGTCTAGGGAGTGTTTATTTAAGCTTGATGAAGGTCTAGCAAGGACAATATATATGAATACATAATATAAACCCAAACAATTACCACTGTCCCCTGAAAACAATTACCACTGTCCCCTGAAAACAATTACCACTGTCCCCTTAAAATGCTGTGAACATCTCAAAATGAGGCCACCTACGCCCTAAGTTTACCGTCGGCGTGGGTTTCTCGTCAAGGTTGGGTATAACAGACAAAATAGACACACAGACAGGCAGACACAAACAGAATGGACAGACCAAATGTCAAAGGAACAACTAGACATACGGTCAGACACAAAACAGAACAGACAGAACAGAGGCCAAATGGAATAACAGACAAAACAGACACAGACAGAATAGACAGACAAAGGCTAAAAGGACAACAAGTAGACACACAGACAGACCAAACATACGAACATACATGCATACATAGACAGAACAGACAGACATATATACAAAGGCCAAAGGGACATCAACTAGACACACAGACATACATACAGGCCAAACATACGAACAGACAGAACACACAAGATATACAGACATACAGAACAGACATACAGAACAGACAGACAGACATATATACAAAGGCCAAAGGGACATCAACTAGACACACAGACATACATACAGGCCAAACATACGAACAGACATAACACACAGATATACAGACAGAAAGAACAGACATACAGAACAGACAGACAAAGGCCAAAGGGACATCAACTAGACACACAGACATACATACAGGTCAAACATACGAACAGACAGAACACACAAGATATACAGACAGAAAGAACAGAAATACAGAACAGACAGACAAAGGCCAAAGGGACAAACAGACACACACACGGACAGACAGACAGACATACAGACAGGCCAAACATACGAACAGACATACAGACAGCAAGAACAGACATACAGAACAGACAGACAAAGGCCAAAGGGACAAACAGACACACACATACAGACAGGCCAAACAACATACGAACAAACAAATAAAAAGGTCAGGGTATAAAAACTTGTTTATGTCTTCCGGGGCTAGTAAAGGAAGGAGGGAGGGAGTAGGGGAGAAAGAAGGAGGGAAGAGGAAGGAGAGAGAAGTAGGAAAGGGAGGGAGGGTAGGGAAGGAAAGAGGGAGAAATGAAGGAGGAGGGACGGGAAGGGAGGAGGAGAAGGAATACAAAGGACTTACAAACTACAACAGATCTATTGGTCCTTACGGGGCAGTTTGGATATCTACACTGCTAAACTACTAACTACCGTACTAGGCAAACAAAACAAAGGATAATAAAGCAGAAGAGAAGTAAGGAGGGGGAAAGGGTGGGAAGGAGGGAGAGAGTAAGGGAGAAAGGAAAGGAAAGAAGGGTGTAGGAGGTTAGGGAGGGGGGAAAAGGAGGAGGGAGTGAAGTGGAAGGAGGGTAGGGAGGGAAGAAAGAAGAGCTAGAGGATGGATAGATGGAGGGAGGAAGAAAGGATGGAAAGAAGTAAGGGGGGGGGGGATGAAGGACAGAGGGAAGGAAGGGAAGGAGGGAAACACGAAAGGGGGATTATGGAGGGAAGAAAGGCTAAACATGAGGGAGAAAGGGGTCTAGCAATATAATCCTCAAGTGTAAATCTCCCCTCTAAAGCCAAGTTCTGAAGCATCTGGTCTATAATAAAGCACTGTACACTCGGATGCCATAGTGTCTAGCCCACCCATAATAAATCCTGGACCCCCATGTATTTGTATTTATGCAAGTATAACTATCTGGACTGATTTTTGGACAACACTTTCTTGTCAATAAATAGTGCATATAGTTTGGAAGTTTATGTATAGAACATTTTATTCATAAGTTGGTTTCCAGAGATATACTTCCATAGTTAGAAATAAGTGAAGTGTACGAATATTTATGATTGGGTTAGAGACTATGGTACCCGAGTGTACTGTCAAATAGGTAAACAAATGTCCTAAATAAACTCCGCCAGCGAATATGGACAGGGGTTATTATTTCGTTAACGTGTGTCTGTCTGTTAGATATCTCAGAAAGTTACAAACCGATTTTCACGAAATTTGGTGGGCAGATACGACATGCTTAAAGGATGAAGTGATTCAATTTAAGAGGAGAACCGGATCATATCCTGGAACCCAGATTCAGAAAATTTATGCCTACGATATTAACGGAAAAGAACCAGCTAGCGTTGGTGGAGGTTTGCGCTCTACCGAGTGCCAATCTAGTAATAATCATTAACCCCTTCAGTACCGGCGACGGCTTTATAACTTTACTCTGGCTACTATTAGACGATTGTATTCAGTTTATAAATGGCCTCCAGCAATTAACAGGCTTCGAAATATCTCACAACCATTTTTACTACCACAGATCCTTCTTAAACTGCACAAAATCGTCTAAATATAGCGAGAATAAACTTAACAAGACGTTGCCGGTACATAAAGGGGTTAATGTGAGAATTATCCTTAAGAATAAAAAGGCAGTTAATGAAAATACACTTCAGGAAGTAAAAGAAAATATGAATACGGAATGAGGAATGAATAATTAAACATGTGAATACCAATCACTCTCTCTCTCTCTCTCTCTCTCTCACACACACACACACACACACACACACACACACACACACACATACATACATACACATTTGTGCACTTTCACACACTCTGACACACGTTTTCTCACTCACTCACTCCCTGATTTTCTTTTTCTCACCCACACAACCCTTTCTATCTCACCCCCTCTCTCTCTCACTCACACACACACCCCTTCTCTCACCCCCCCCCCCTCTCTCTCTCTCTCACACACACACTCTCTCTCTCTCATTTTCTTTTTCTCACACACACATCCTTTCTCTCTCTCTCTCTCTCTCACTCTCACTCTCTCTCTCTCTCTCTCAGCATATGGAGAGGCGCGCGACGGGACAAACAGATTAAATGTAGGAGAAAAAAATGAATCACTAAACGGGCCCAAATTTCGGCCTTAGCATTTTAAAAGAGTCCAATTATTCGCGTGGGTGGACGGGGAAGAAGGGGGGGGGGGGATAAGTTACTGGGGGGGGGGAGGGGGGGGGGGGGGCTGATAACGTTGGGGTGACTCTAGGCTCTCTCTCTCTGAGTTTATGAGTACACAGATATCAAGCAACAACATTATATATTGATCCTTACGAAGCTGCTTGTAACTAGACTACCGATCTTATGTGAAAACAGTAAAGGATAGCACAGTATAAAATGGTGATATTCGTTTGGTAAACGCGGTTAAGAGCTAGATATTTATCTAGACTGTTTTGTAGTTTGAAGAGTACTGCACTCAATGACACTGCTAAGTTTACTCCATTCATAAGATTACCACTATTAAAATAGAAACGCTTCGCCTCATGTGAGTGAAAAGGTTTTCCAATTTTCTTCTTATAACCAATTTTGGCCATTCCACTAGTGTAATTTGAGTGATCAATTGTGAAGTATCTGTTGACATCTCTCTCTCCCCCCCCCCTTCTCTCTCTCTCTCTCTCTCTCTCTCTCTCTCTCTCTCTCTCTCTCTCTCTCTCTCTCTCTCTCTCTCTCTCTGTATGTGTGTAAGTGTATGTAGATGGCATGGGAATATGGGAATTAATAACGCTGAGTTGGTTCTGTGTGTACTCACCTAATTGTAGTATACAGGATTTGAGCCTAAGCTCGTGTTGTCCTGTCTCTCTCTCTACATTTATGTGTGTGTGTGTGTGTGTGTGTGGGTGGGTGGGTGTGTGTGTGTGTGTGTGTGTGTGTGATAGCTAGCTAGCTAGATAGATAGATAGCTAAATAGATAGATAGATAGATAGAGAGAGAGAGTGTGAGAGCGAGCGAGCGAGCGAGCGAGAGAGTGAGAGTGAGGGGGGGGGGGGGGGTTAATGAGTGGGTGTAGTGGAGCGAGTGGACCGGAAGGGAGCGAGTGGCTGGAGTTTAAAGGGATCACTGGAGCCTCTCTCTCTCTCGCTCACTTTGATCCCTTACACGTGACTCTCTTTTCTCTATCTATCTATCTATATTTATCTATCTACATATCTATCTATCTTCTCTCTTTCTCGCTCACTTACACATGACTCTCTTTTCTCTATCTATCTGTCTATCTATCTATGTCTATCTATCTATATGTACATCTATCTATCTATATGTACATCTATCTACCGTACCTATCTGTGTATCTATTTATCTACTTATCTATCTATCTATTTATCTCTCAATATTAGGCTAAACCATTTATATATTGCAGAATGGTTCCTTATGGGGGTAGGGTTAATTTTATAGCATATCTATTTTATTTATATATTTAATATATAGTTTCCTCACTAGACCTCCATCAAGCTTAAACTAACAACCCCTAGATCCCTCTTCAAAGATAAATTTGTACAGGCCGAAGGCCGGTTCCTCCCAAAATTGCAGGCTGGCTTTCGCTTGCCAGGAAAATACCGACACCTAACTGGAACGAAGGATCCTAATAGTACAAAGAAATGAGGTGAAAGGATAGTAACAAAGAAATGAGGTGAAAGGTCTTACAATCGCCAAACTAATTGGATGAACGTCTTAAAATCTCTCAGGTAAACAGGAGGGCAGAAGGGGGCAAAACACTCCCCTCAATCCATTTCGTCTTGTGTATGGCTTTTCCTGTTCTGATATTCGCCATAGGCCTATCCTTCACCCATTATCCAAAAATTAGGACACCCAGTTAAGGGAAAGACTAAGGTTTTCTGGACCCCTTTCTCCCTCACGTTTAGCACCACTAGTTTTAAATTTTTAAGACGTTCACCCAATTAGTTTGGCTGTTTCAAGACCTTTCACCCATTTCTTTGTCAAATTTAAGACCTTTAGTGCCATTTAGGTGTCACTTTTTTGCTGGCAAGCCTTCCTCTGTTCTCTTTATCTCCCTCTTCTCTTTTTTATCTGTTTTCTTTATCTTCCTGTTCTCTTTGTCTTCTCGGTTCTGTTTATCCGTTTCCTTTATCTTCCTGTTTCATTATCTTCCTACGTTCCCCTTATCTTATGTTCTTCCTTCTTCCTGTTTCTCTATCTGTTATCTTTATCTTCCTCTGTTATCGTCTGTTCTCTTGATCTTTCTGTTTCTCATTATCCGTTCTTCCTCTTTCCTCTGTTCCGCTTGTATTAACCCTACGCGTCACCCACTCTTAAAACCAAAACCGAATACATTACCCGCGCTTTTTAACCTTACAACTTTCCCGCGCTTTTTGCCCTATAATTTACCCGCGCGTTTTCATCTTATTCTCCATTATACCCCGCGCGCTCATATCGTCTTCTTTTCTCCTTCCTTCCATTATTCCTCTCTCTTTCCTTTGTGTGCGTGTTCCTTCCTTCTCTCTCCCGTCTTTTATCCTTTGTGTGCGTGTTCCTTCCTTCTCTCTCCCGTCTTTTATCGCGTATCCCCTATTCCCTCGCCTTCGTCGCGGCATGTTTATTACCGGTTCATCTTATAGCCATTGCCGCTCGTGTACATTTTTGACTGGCTCTCCCCCACGCTCTCTCCTCTTAACTGTTTCATTTTTCTTGTTCTTTTTTTTCAACTTGCTTCTAGATCTGATATGCTCGCTCGCTCTCTCTCTCTCTCTCTCTCTCTCTCTCTCTCTCTCTGTTGTACAATGTAATATAGTTGACACATTCAAAATGAGGCTAGACATCCATTTTGAGGAGGTTGAAGTACTATAGGGGTAAACAAAAGTTAAGTATCACTAGTATAGGCTACAATATTTCTCAAATTCGATCTATACTCCTATACTCTTTCCCAGTAGAAGTGTTCGTATTCCGCTGGGGGCCAGTTTCCCTAACTAAATTTCATGCCAACCTACGGTCGGAAGGTGTGGTGAGTGGGGAGAGAGCCTTCTACTTTACTGTCTTTACCTTCGACTTCGTAGAAAATCCCATGTTAGAATTAAGTCCAGACTGCCTACTAGGAACCGCGAGGTCTGTGTATATATGTAACTCTCTAACTCTCTCTCAACCGCCTTAACGGTCCCGCTAACGGTCCCCGCCATTAACAAAATTAAACCTAACCCGTCGTCCACCGCCTTTGAAGAATCCCGACCCTCTCCCTCCTTTGGTCTCTTAAAGATGGAGAAGGACATTAGAGGCTAATAAAAGGAGGGACCGGGGTAATTAAGAGAGGAATAAACGAACACGGGAGGTAATAACGCATAAATAAAAGGAAAAGTGGCATAATAATTGATAAATAAAATAAATTACAAAATTACTGATAAATGGAAATATGAACTAATTATCTATAGAAAATATGACATAGTTACATATAAAAAGGGGAGAAATGACATAATTACTGATAAATTAAAGGAGAAATAGCATAATTACTGATAAATAATAGACGGAAAGAGTATTATTGAACTGATTATAAAGAAAATCAGTAATAATCCTACATAAACCCAACTTAATAACCCAAGCCCAATAAAAGAGAGAGGGAAAAGGGCACTGGAGAAGCTAAAGGATAAATAAAAGAAGATACGGCATAATTACTAATAAATAATGTACATAATGTAGTATATTAGAACTCAATAAAAACACCACCAGGGTAAATACATAGAAAGTCATTTAAGGGGGATGTTTCACTTTTTGGGCGATTTTGGCATGTATTAATTATTATTCTAGTTTCCTCCCTAGACCTCCATCAAATTAAAAAAAAACATCCATTAGATTCCCCTTCTAGATTAATTTGTACATTTTTCGGTAGAAAAATGTCCCGGCCGAAGGCCGATTCTGCAAACACTAGGCTCACTATCGTTTGCCAGGGAAAAAATCGACACCTAAATAGCACGAAAGGTCTAAATATTGACGAAGAAATGGGGCGAAAGGTCTTAAAATCGACTAACTAATGGGGCAAACATCTTAACATCTGAAAACTAATAGGGCTAAACATGGGGGAGAAAGTGGTCCAGAAAAGCGGCCCATCCCCCCTTAAGGACACAGGAGATCAATTAGAGAGGAATAAAAGGGCGCAGGAGGTTAACAAATAAATATAAGAGGAGATGGCATAATAACAACTTATATATATATATATACCCGGTATATATATATATATATTTTTTTTTTTCCAACTACTCCCTCTCGGGCATAGGCTGATAGCCTTTACACTCTACCGCTGAACACGGTGAGGCCCGTGAGGTCTTGTTCCAGCCTAGGGAGTGAGACATGCGAAGCACCCATTCACGGCACGAACCCAACTCCATCTCTGAAGCTGCTTCGCCCCCGCGCTTCACAGTCTCACTTCCCAGGCTCGGACCCTCACTCTCAGAACGCCACCTATTGAGCAATTAACTCACTAGGCATTGCCCCCCTGTAGCATATTTTTGAATATGGGAATATTCATACAGTGCTATTTAATCAGGGAACAATGAGGGTATTTTATATATATTTTTTTTTTTTTTTTTTTCTATGTGATTGAGGGAGGCAAAAGGCATAACTGCCTATAGCGAGTGCCTCCCCCATAGTTGAAAGAGTGACAGGGCCAAAATCAAGGGACGTTCGAGCCAAAATGCCTGGACACACGGAGCTTGAAGCAATTTAAGTCATAGGAAGAGGGAAAGACTGATTCTGGGAGAGAGTTCCAGAGCTCAGATGTTGGGGATAAGGAGTATATTAACCCCTTCAGACTTATAATGGGGATAAGGAGTATAGTAGAGCCCAATACAAGACGAGGTCATTAGAGCGGACTAAAAGGCAACGGGGATATTAAATGATAAATAAAATAAATGCATAATTACTGACAACTAATGGACAAAAGGAATATAATAGAGCCAAATATAAGAAGAATCGTGGTAATTAAAGAGGAATTATAGGTCGCGGGAGATATTAAGCGATACATACAAGAAGAGATGGCATAATTATTAATACAAGAAGAGATGGCATAATTATTAATATACCCGGTATAATGGACATAATATACCCGGTATAATGGACATAATATACCCGGTATAATGGACATAATATACCCGGTATAATGGACATAAGGAGTATATTCCAGCTCAATAAAAGGAGAATCAGGGTAATTAAAGAGGAATAGAAGGGCACACGAGATAATAAAGGATAAATAAAGGATGCGATGGAATAATTACTAACATAGAATGGACAACACACTCTCTCTCTCACTCACTCACTCCTTCTCCCTCTCACATACACACCTCACCCCCTCACTCTCTCTCTTGCTCACTGACTCACGTTCTCTCACTCTCCCTCACTCACCTCTCTATCACACACACACCTCACGCCCTCCCTCACTCACTCTCTCTCCCTCTCCCCCACACACACACTCTCTCTCTCTCACCACACGGAGAGATCCAAGATGGCGGCGGAAGAGGGGATCGGAAACCATTACGGTGTGTCCTTCATGTCGGGCTGCTCCCTAATTCCTCTTCTACTCCTCCTACTTCATCCTCATCCTCCTCTTTTTCTTCTTCCTAATCTGTCTTTATCTTCTTCTTCTTCTTCTTTTTCTTCTTCTTCTTCTCCTTAATTCCTCTTCCTCCTCCTCTTTCTCTTTATTTCTTCCTTCACCTCCTCCACTTCTTACTTAATCCCTCTTCGTCGTCCTCCTCCTCCTCGACTTACTTAATCCCTCTTCCTCCTCCTCCTCCTCCTCCTTAGTCATCCCAAATTACCCCCTGACTTCTCCCTATATTCTTCCTCTAATTACCCCCTGACCTCCTTTATTATCCCCTAATTACCCCCTTTAATAACCTCCAGGCATCTCCTTTTATTCTTTCCTAATTACCCCCTTTAATAATCCCCTGACCTGCTTTCATTCTCCTATAATTACCACTTTTAATTACCCCCTTAAAATACCCCTAGCCTCCTCCTATTCCCTTCTAATCACTCCCGTCTCTCTCTCTCTCTCTCGCCTTTTATTCATCTGTGGGTCTTGGGGGTCATAATGCCAAGTGGTATAAATATTGGAGAGTTTTGCTTGTTTTTGCCATTTTCCTACCCAGACCTCCTTCAAGATAATTTCGTACAATTTTTGATGGAAAAATTTCCCGGCCAAAGGCCAATTTCTTCTACGATTCGGGCTCGCTATCACTCGTTACGAAGACAAATCGACACCTGAATAGGGTGAAGCGAAATATGATCGCCAAACTAACGGGGCGAAACAGGAAAGTCGCAAAAAGACCCCTCTCGGACCAAATAGGTTCAAGATAATAATACAGCCACATCAGAAGACCAATATCATCCCCATATCAACAGGCTCAACCCGTTACCTCTCTCCTACAACAACAACACGCAAGATTGGAACTCACAAAGTAGCATACGATCACGAGAAAGATATAAGGATATTTAAAAGATAGTAATTAGAAGATATAATATAGAAGAAGGCATTTAGAAGATATTATTCAGAAGATAGCACTTTGACTGATAGCATTTAGAAAATAGTTCCAAAAGGAAATACGAAGGATACGAGGAAGGGAAGGGGAAATATGTGATGATATTATAGTTTAACTAATGCATAACGCAGAGAGAGAGAGAGAGTGTGTGTGAGTGTGCGAGTGAGAGTGTGAGCGGAAGGGAGGGTGAGAGGCTGCCTAGATTGAATGGTGGATAGAGGGAGAGAGAGAGAGAGAGGACAACCACACCAACACATTCTTGATCCAGAGCCAACCAGACACAAACACACACACACACACACACACACACACACACACACACACACACACACACACACACACACACACATAATCAACGAAAACAATTGTGCAGAATTACAAGGAGACCTAGACAGAATCCATAACAGGAGTAAAACATGGGAGATGGAATTAAATGCCAAAAAGTGTCACGTCTTAGAAATGGGGAAGAGTGGCAGAAGACCAAATGGAAGTTATAGGTTAGGAAATGAGGCAATCATTAAGGCAAGCATGGAAAAGGACCTAGAAGTGATTATCCAAGACAATGTATCCCCTGAGAAGCACATCAACCATATAGTTGGAGCAACATATAGATTAATAACAAGTATGAGAGTAGCATTCAAATATTTGGATGAAAGCATGCTAACCCAGATAATCACATCCATGATCAGACCTAGATTGGAATATGCTGCGGTAGTATGGTTCTCCTCATCTAAAAAAAAAAAAAAAAACATAAACAAATTGGAGAAAGTACAATGAATAGCAACTAAACTGATCCCAGAACTAAGGGACCTACTATACCCTGAAATACTAGAAAGATTAGGGCTTCCCACGCTAGAGGAGAGAAGATTCGAGGAGACCTGATAGCAATGTATAGATGCATGAGAGGGTTCCAGAGACTCGATAAGGAGGATTTTATTAGGTTGGACGATGGAAGAACCAGAGG
Organism: Paralithodes platypus; assembly: GCA_032716605.1. Taxonomy (NCBI): domain Eukaryota; kingdom Metazoa; phylum Arthropoda; class Malacostraca; order Decapoda; family Lithodidae; genus Paralithodes; species Paralithodes platypus. The sequence goes on along the minus strand of CM064496.1, from coordinate 56,140,421 downwards.
GCATATGCATACAATAAGAAAGGAAAGGTGCAAGTCCAATGTGAAAAAGTTTAGCTTTCCGTATAGAACGATAGATAGGTGGAACAACTTAACCCCTTCAGACTCATATGACGCAGAGGTTGCCAGATTAGCAATAAGAAATAGTTATCTCACTCTTATAATTACCTCTCCAAAATTAGTTTTCTGCCCACAGCTAACTCAAAGACAACTGCAGAGGTTGAAGTAACTAAACTAAAGGTTTCTAAATACCCCTGATGGTAACAAAGGCTTTAAAGTATCCCCAATAGGCTCAACACAGCTAACTCAAAGACAACTGCAGAGGTTGAAGTAACTAAACTAAAGGTGTCTAAATACCCCTGATGGTAACAAAGGTTTCAAAGTATCCCTAATAGGCTCAAAATCGCGTCATATGTCGGAGAGGGTTAAGGGCGGAGATTGTAGAAGCAAGAAATATCCACGTCATTAAAGTAAACTGGATAGTCAATAGAAACTGAGACAGGACAACACGAGTGCAGCTCAATTCCTGTAAACTACAAATAGGGTGAATACATGCATACATACATACACCCCCACACCACAACCAACATAGACACACGTACAGCCACATACATCCATTCACCCACACACATACTCACTTCTCACAACACATACACACAAGTACATCTCCATACCGCCAACCATACATACATACACTCCCACACCACAACCAACATAGACACACGTACAGCCACATACATCCATTCACCCACACACATACTCACTTCTCACAACACATACACACAAGTACATCTCCATACCGCCAACCATACATACACAGACACACATACAGACACACACACACCCATCCCCCACCCCACCACCACACACAAACCCCAACCAACACAGGCACACACATCCATACATCCACGCATACTCACTTCTCACAACACATACACATACATCACATATCAACTCACAACTATACACATACCACCCCCACCCCCCCCCCCCCCCCCCCCACCCCACACACACGCACATACTGTATTGTTGCACACACGCGCTCACACACGCGCTCACACACACACAGACAAATTGGGCTTGTCTCCTTTCATGTGTTAGCCTCAGTTCACCTAGCTGTAAATAGGTACCTGGAATAAGTGGACGACGTTAAGACGTCCCATCTGGGGTTGGCAAAAATGGTACAAGGCGAGATGGGTATCATATGGTTCACCTAAGCTGATGGCTACCTAAGCCTTCGGGCGAGACGGTACCGTCTATAGTGAGAATGGTACCATACAGATCCACCCTAAGCCTTCGTTTCCGATGTCGCCAATTGGCTAAAAATACAGACTACACACACATCCACAGCCATTCCAACGATACATATAATACCTACACATATAGGAGACGGGAAATAACGAGCATGCTCACTCCCGCAATACAACTAGAGTAAGTACAACTAGAGTAAGTACACACACACACACACCAACACACACAAACACACACACACGGATTATCAAATATAACCTAATTTATATATTTCAGTCCCAACACCAAATACTTTCCAATGAAATTAATGAAAGTATGTGATCATATCAAAGTACCGTAGTCGTCATGATTATACCGAATTATCATAAAACAATACTTAGTGACAAGATATATAAATAGATTAAAACAAATAATATTAATAATAATAATAATAATAAATAATAGAAAAACATGATCTGCATTCACAAACATCCACGTGTAAGAGAAGCAAGAAAACATGTAAACAAAAATAACCTTCCCTCTCACCCAAAAATAACCTTCCCTCTCACCCAAAAATAACCTTCCCTCTCACCCAAAAATAACCTTCCCTCTCACCCAAAAATAACCTTCCCTCTCACCCAAAAATAACCTTCCCTCTCACCCAAAAATAACCTTCCCTCTCACCCAAAAATAACCTTCCCTCTCACCCAAAAATCAGATACCGCCTCCACTCGAGAAAAACACGAACTGGCAACCGAGGCAATGTAAACAAATAAAGAGTTTTTCCCGGGCAAAATCTCGTATATATGTTAGTGAATGCTGCCGTAACTTAGAGGGAGCTATATAGAGTTACATATATACACAGGCTACACACACTTCGCAGTCCCTATTAGGCAGTCCGGCCTTAAGTCTAAAAAAAGGAGTATATGCTAGGGTTTAAGACAAGGATAGTAAAGAGAGAGAGAGAGAGAGAGAGAGAGAGAGAGAGAGAGAGAGAGAGAGAGAGAGAGAGAGAGAGAGAGAGAGAGAGAGAGAGAGAGAGAGAGAGTGTGGGTGTGTGTGTGTGTGTGTGTGTGTGTGTGTGTGTGTGTGTGTGTGTGTGTGTGTGTGTGTAAATAAAATATAGCGAAAAGGAAAATGAATAAAATTGGTAGCGTTAAGAGGAGAGGTTAACCCCTTCAGTACCGGTGGTTTCCTATTAATTATATTCTGGCAACTACTAGACGATAACATTAAGGTTAGGAAGGACGTCTACCCATTGAAAGGTTACGGACTATCTCAATTAATCCTTTTAGCGACTATATAATTATCTTATCTAAGCTTCACAAACTCGTATAAATCCGCTATTTTCACGACATTCTTGCTGACGTTAAACGAATTTACTTAGCTTTGGAAGGCCCTCTAGACTTTAAACATGTGTGTATTTAAAGGGTAAGGGTTTATTTAAAGGGTAAGGGTTTATTTAAAGGGTAAGGGTTTTAAAGGGTAAGGGTTTATTTAAAGGGTAAGGGTTTATTTAAAGGGTAAAGGTTTATTTAAAGGGTAAGGGTTTATTTAAAGGGTAAGGGTTTATTTAAAGGGTAAGGGTTTATTTAAAGGGTAAGGGTTTATTTAAAGGGTAAGGGTTTATTTAAAGGGTAAGGGTTTATTTAAAGGGTAAGGGTTTATTTTTTGCTCGATTTGTGTATTACTTTTATTGTTCGTCCTTAGACCTCCATCATACTTAAAACAATATAATTATATAGTTATGAATTACTAGGGAAATTATTATATACATACCGATACTAAGTTATTCTACATAGTAAACATGTCAACACGTATGAATACATACTGTATATATGACGAAGATGATAAACCGTAAAAAGAACACCGCAGAAACATAACAATCAAATGCAAATATAGAACCTAATTATTTGGCTTGGGTTTAATACAGCCTTGATAATATAATGTAAGATGTTAGTAAATGTGTTCAGATAATCTCTCTCTCTCTCTCGCTCTCGCTCTCTCTCTCTCTCTCTCTCTCTCTCTCTCTCTCTCTCTCTCTCTCGCTGGCTACAATACACAAAAGAGGGCCCTTGATTTTCCGACCGTTTGACCAGAAGAGATTATAAACTGTCCTATAGTCTGTTTCAAGGGGCGGATCATTGTAACCCCCCCCCCCCCCCCGCCTCTCTCTCTCTCTCTCTCTCTCTCTGTCTTTACCTCTCTCGCTCTCTTTACCCCCCCCCCCCTCTCTCTCTCTCTCTCTCTCTCTCTCTCTCTCTCTCTCTCTCTCTCTCTCTCTCTCTCTCTCTCTCTCTCAGTATACTGTACATGTATCTTTCTCCTCTCTCTTTATCTCTGTCTCTCTCAGTATACTGTACATGTATCTTTCTCCTCTCTCTCTCTCTCTCTCTCTCTCTCTCTCTCTCTCTCTCTCTCTCTCTCTCTCTCTCTCTCTCTCTCTCTCAGTATACTGTATATGTATCTTTCTCCTCTCTCTCTCTCTCTCTCTCTCTCTCTCTTCAAGCTAAATTAGAATTGTTGATAACAAATGTTACGGCCAAAGGCCGATTTCTTCCAAGATACAGCCTCGTTATAGCTCGGCCAGAAAAATCCGACACGTGAATGAGGTGAAGCGTCATTTTATTGCTAAACTAAAGGGGTGAAGCGTCTTACAATCTCTAAACAAATGGAGGGAAACAAGTGAGGTCCAAAAATAACTCGCCTGGAACAGATAGGGTTAAGCCGTCTTCTATAAAACCAAGGAATATCGGCCTTCCAGTCTACACGTGTATCGGATTAAATTATGTTCGACCAAAGCTGAACGCAACTAACTGAAAAATAACAATAATAATAGTATATACCCGGTAAATTAATGAAGTAAAGAAGATGAACAAGAACAACAGATGAAGATGAAGAAGAATTGTAAAGCAAATCCAATTAATACAAAACTAAAGTAAAATCATTCATCCGTTCATTCGTAAAACTATTCTGTTCACTATGACAAACGTATGAAGTCTGTGTAACTAATCTTTCTCTAGTTTTGTTCTCTCTCTCTCTCTCTCTCTCTCTCGTACTGTCCTCTTTACACCAATTTCTCATTCAGTGTACGCTATTTTTGTCTCCCCTGTCAACACACACACACACAGTCACACACACACACCCTTGGCAGACAAAGAAGCGTGTATGAGGGTACTTCAACAGGAATCTCTTCAGCCCTCTTATATACGAGTAATTAGACAGTCACAGTGAGAGAGAGAGAGAGAGAGAGAGAGAGAGTGTGAGTGAGTGAGTGAGTGAGTGAGTGAGTGAGTGAGAGAGAGCGAGTGAGTGAGAATGTGTGTGTTTTGGACAGATAAATTAGCATACACTGATTGAGACATTGGTGAAAAGAAACTACAAGAGAGAGAGAGAGAGAGAGAGAGAGAGAGAGAGAGAGAGAGAGAGAGAATTGAAAATAATTACAAATAAAGACTATCAGCAACATAGCAAAAAGATTAATACAAACCAAGATAAGAAATAAGTCGAGAGGAATAAAAAGATGCCAATGATAAGAAAGGAGTACAGTTGGCCACATACGTTCCGTTCCTCGTCGTGAAAGTAAAATTAGTATGAATGTACGGTCGTGCTAATAAGTCATGTCTCAGCGGGCAATACGTTTTACTCGCTCTGGGCTGTAATAATGTCTGTCAGATGTTGAATAGAGTGGGTATGTGTATACCCATGTTTGCATATCTCACTCGAAACGAATATATCAAGTTTTAGATATTGCTGATACCAAATAGTGATCAACATAATATAAGTGTTGCCGAGACATTATTTATTTGGCCGACTGTACCTTGAGAACATTACAACTCACTACAAATCACATAGAAAAAAAAAAAAAAAAAAAAAACTTACATAACAATAAGTCCAGCTGATTGACTTGTGCGACCGTCATAATTTCAACTTTTGGTAACCCTTAGAAGATAAGATGGTGCATTTGTTTTCTGTTTCTGGCTATTATTAGACCATATTATTCATATTAGGAAGGGTATGCGGAAGTCCGGGGGGGTTAATTGCGATACCTTTTACTCTGTTTACCTCCCACAGATCCTTCTTCAACTTCCTTATAGCATGACACTCGCAAGTGATCAATAAGCAACATAACATAACTTAACCCTTTGAAGATTACGACGCATATTGTATTGTTGGCTATTTATTAGATGATTGTGTACTATTGAGGAAGGATCTGTGGGAATTATAAGGGTAAAGACTATCTCAATTAACCTTCTGTCTGCCATAGTCCATTCCTAATCTGAATAAAATCGTCCCATAATAGCCAGAATACAGAAAAGAAATGCGTAACCGGATCTTGGAATGGTTAAGTCAGCAATATGAGAAATACTACATGGCATAAACAAACAGATAAAGAGATATCACAAAAAGTTATTACACGAGTCGGGTAACGAAGAGAAACAAAGTAGAGAAAAGGGGATCAACTCTGAAATTTAGGGGCAATATTTTTGAAGGTAGAAATACATATAGTACAACGAGAGAGAGAGAGAGAGAGAGAGAGAGAGAGAGAGAGAGAGAGAGAGAGAGAGAGAGAGAGAGAGAGAGAGAGAGAGAGAGAGAGAGAGAGAGAGAGAGAGAGAGAGAGAGAGAGATAATAATAACTAGAAGAAAAAGGAGGAGGAGAAAAGAAGAAGGTGCCGTTGTAAAAGCATATCTCTCAATAGTCAATACCTTCACCTGACCTGAGAACTAGAAGAAGGAAAAACTGAAGAAGAAGAGAGATGAAGAATAAGATTAACAAGTACAAGCAAAAGAAGAAGACAAAAGAGAAGATTAACAAGTACAAGCAAAGGAAGAACAAGAACAAGAAGAAAAAGAAGAAGCCCGTCCACATCCGCCAAAAAATCGAGCCTTCCCGTAAACGATCAATGTCCCTAATTAGTTGTGGCCACACGTGTAGTCAGGCGGTCCATTAGCGACTATCAGGGAGGACCAGCGCTGCCAACTCCTCCACTGGGTACAAAAATCTCGCCCAAGAGCCAGAAAAAAAAGCCCAAGAGCCAGAAAAATAGCCCAAAAGTAAGTGTGCCAAAGTCTTCACTTACATTTAGGTTGCTGAATCCCTTAACCCTTTCCTTACCGAGGATGTATTTTGTGTTATTTCAGCTATATTTAGACGATTTTATACAGCTTAGGAGGAAACCGTGGTAGTTAAAATGGATAATCGAGATAGTTTGAAGCCTTTTAATTGCTACACGTCCTCCCTAAGCTGGATAAAATCGTCTAATAATATCCAGATTATAACGACAAGGACAACTCGGTACTAAAGGGGTTAAAATCTTATAAACCTTTATTGGATCATCACTCGATCTGCTTTTGGTTAGGCTAAACACATTTAGTTAATTCAGACGCTCCTCATATGGTTTGTTTCGCAATCTAGGCATCATTATTGTGACTGCGTTGCACTTTTTTCATGATGATGAAAATGGTGGTGATGATGATGATGATGGTGGTGGTAATGAAGATGATGAGGATGGTAATAATGATGATGGTAAGAGTGATGATAATGATGATGATTATTACTATTATTATCATTATTATTGCTCTTCAAAACAGACACTTCACATTTATTAACATTTTACTCGCATGCATCTGAATTTTGGAACGTGCATAAATATGGCCCAGCCAAAGGTTACAATTAGGAGTTTACATTACAAGACAACTCCACACCAACTCCAACTCTCGCCTACCATTGTTAAGGGGTGGTAATCATTGTTATATTGGACCACCTTCTCCCTCATGTTTAGCCCCATTAGTTTGGAAAGTTATAAAGACGTCCGCTCGATTAGTTTAGCGATTCTAAAACCTTTCGCCACATTTTGTTGTCAATATTAAAACCTATCGTGCCATTTAGTGTCCAATTTTTCCTGGCGAGCGAGAGCGAGCCTGACAAGAGGAACCGTTTTAGGCCAGTACATTTTTCTACCAAATAATGTACCAATTTATCTGGCAGGGAGGTCTAAGGGATTGCTTCTACTTTTATCTGTATTCATTATTATAATGTTTCACCTTGATGGAGGTCTAGGGAACAAACTACCAACCCCCCCCCCCCACCTCTATTTTTGTTCCCCCACTCTCCACCCCTCATTTACCCTGGGGGCCCTACTGAGCTACTAACAAGACAATAAGGCTGTTGGTATAATTGGGTAAGCCAGTCGTTACGAGAGAGAGACAGCAGCCGCGCATTACACTACTACTACCCCCACCCCCCTTTCGGGAAGACTAGCGCGCGCCCCTACACAGATCAGAGTTGTGATATACCCTTGTCCCGATGTTCTCGACCTTGACTTAGGAAGTGGTAGAAGCTTATACCGGTAGATAAAATACTAAGGTGTACTAAATTGTCTTTATACACAAAGGGAGATACAAAGATGGATGGATATATATATATATACACAGTAAGTACATGTATATACTGTATACATGGTTCAGTTAATAAGCAATATTGCAAGCCTTGACGTATGTGTATTTTCAGAGATATACTTGTTCCTAAGTCACCCTTTAATATTTAGTATTCCATTGTATTCTCTACAGTATTTATATTCTAATAATCATGTTTTCCTTTTATCCTATGGCTTAAGACTGTTTTAAACTATGTGTATCCAGGCATTTTGACCCCAACGTACAGTACTTTAATTCGGCTCTCGGTCACATATTATTTATATTTGTAAACATCAACCATGCCCGAACAGGTAAGCCAAGCCAGGAATTAAGCCAAAGCCAGCGCCGTTAAATCCGAACACGGGCCGAGCGGTAATCCATTGTAGACACGAGGCGCCCATAACACAGCCTGATTTAGCGGACACCAAATTTAGCGTTCGGACCTCACCTGTCCCGTGTTATCGCTAGCAGGGTCGACGGGAGGGCTATTACACATGATCTACGCGTCCATTTACGGTGAGTATGGGACAGATATGGGATGGGGCGGCTAGATTTGAAGGGGAATGAGGGAGGAAGCGAAAATAAGTGATGGGGAACTTGGGTGTAAATCACATCGAATCTCTCTCTCCTTTCTCTCCCCTCTCTCTCTCTTCTTTCCTCCTCCTCCTCCTCCTCCACTTCTGCTTTACTACTGTCTTGATAGCGTAATGCAGAGTGCGCGGAATTTCGATGTGAGTATCCTGGGTTCGAGTCCTCGGAGTGCCACATGTATTTGTTGATTTCATTAGTTGAGTCTAGATGTGAAGTTGGTTGGTGTCAAAAACATAATAATCCTTATCTCTACCTAGTAGTTAGTAGCTTAGCAGTGTAGATATCCAAACTGCCCCATAAGGACCAATAGGTATGTTGCAGTGTGTTCTCCTTTGTATTACTTTGTATTCCTCCTCCTCTTCCTCTTCCCTCTCTCTCTTCTTTCCTCCTCCTCTTCTTATTCCTCCACTTTCTCCTCCTCTTCCTCGTTTTCTCCCCTCTCGCTTCTTTCCTCCTCCTCTTCATCTTGCCAGTATTTACTGGAGGGAGTGGTGGGTGGGGAGGAGCCTTCTTCTTTGCTATCTTTTTCTCTACCTCGTAGTCAATAGATTAGTAGTTTTAGATATCCAAACTGCCCCGTAAGGACCAATAGGTCTGTTGCAGTTTGTTCTCCTTTGTATTCATCCACCTCTTCTCCTCCTCCTCCTCTTCCTCGTTCTCTCCCGTCTCTCTTCTTTCCTCCTCCTCTTCTGCTTCCTCCTCCTCCCCTTCCTCTTCTACAACGAGGATTGATAGTGGTGAGCGGTGATCATTGGAGGAGCGGGCTTCCCTAGTTGCTACCCTCTGCTCCTGACAAAGCTCTCATGGGTCCATAAAAGCTCTTTGGTGGCTCTTCGAACCCCAAAGCTCTCCTGGATTTATAAAAAGCTCTTTGTGGCTCTTGTAACACCAAAGCTCTCCTGGATAAAAAAAAAAAAAACTCTCACCAAAGCTCTCCTAGATCCATAAAATCTCTGGTTCTGTTTACACCAAAGCTCTCCTGGATCTATAACATCTCTTATTGGTTGATCTAACACTAAAGCTTTCCTGGATCTATAAAAGCTCTTCGTGGCTCTTCTAACCCCAAAGCTCCCCATGATACACTAGCCCTCATTATTATAGTTGCTACCCTCTGCTCCTGCCAAAGCTCTCCTAGGTCTATTAAAAGCTCTTTGGTGGCTCTTTTAACACCAAAATTAAACTTGGAAATGAAGAATTGAGAAGAAACAAGGGCATTTTTGACCGAAAAATGTACAAATTTATCTCGAAGGGAGGTCTTGGGGGTATTTTCTATTCTAACTCTTATGGAGGTTTAGGGAGGAAACATACACAAATGAAAGCATTAAAAAACAATCAAATCAATAAATAAGAAAAAATTGTCCCTTTAATCTTGCATTTCTTCACCTTCATAGACTTGCCTGGTTGAGCAACTCTTCAGGGTAGGGAGAAGTCTATTAAAGCTACTTGATAATATATATAAACTACTAATTTTATAAGTGTTAAAGCGTATACCTTGTCTTGGAAACTCTCTCTCTCTCTCTCTCTCTCCCCTGGCAGTATCGGTGGTGGTGGTGGTGGGCGCCTGGGTAATTGAAGGGATCAATAGACGGGATTAATCTATCAGTACATCTTAATTGAAACAGATAGAACCAAGCCGCAGACGAGGGGGGGGAGGGAGGAAGGGAGGGAGGAGGAGAGACGTAATAAGAGAAGAGAGGAAACAACACAATAAACGAAGACTACGTATGTTCCCACAATTCCCCTGACGTAACTCATTGCCTATACTTAACCTTTTCAAGATCCGATTACGCATTCTGGTCTGATTCCTGGTTATTATAAAACGATTTTAATCAAATTAGGAAGGGTATACGGTAGTTAATTGAGATAGCCTTTATCATCTTAATTCCCATTGATCCTTCCTTAGCAGTATAAAATCGTCAAATGATAACCAGAATTATCTGTCAAAACGCATCATGATCTCAAAGGGTTTATGCGTAATGGTAAATTTCAGAACATACAGTATACGTCGCCAGCACACTCAGAGGATGAGGCTGGCAGAGTAGACAGCGTTTATTGCTATCATTGGTTTAATTTCAGTTAACGTTAAATTGAATCCCAGCAACTGATTTATCGATATTTCATGAACAAATACGAAACTACTATGTCTCTGCATTATATAAATACCAAACTTTCATAATTAACCCCTCGAGGATCATGACACGTTTTAACAGTTTATTCTGGCTACCATTTGACGGTTGTATACAGTTTAGGAAGGATCTGTGGGAGTTACAAAGACGAAGACTATTTCCATTAACCCTCTGATTGTCGTTGTTAAATCTGAATATAATCGTGTAATAATTCTTCAGAACGAGATACATATAACAAATATAATAGGAAAGGCATTGACCCTAACACCTGCCTTTAACTCCTTGAGGATTATGACGCGTTTTGGCAGCTTATTCTGGCTAGCATTAGGCGATTTTATTCATGTTTGGAAGGCCCTCAAGCAGTCAAAGGGGTAAAAACTATATCAATCAACCTTCTGACTCCTAAAATTCCTTCTGAAACGGAATATAATCGTCTAATGATAGCCATAATACAATATTAAAACGCATCATGATCGTCAGAGTTAAAAGAAACTGAGAAGGAAGATATATGAAAACGACTATATAGTCCAATCATTAAAGGTAGGCCAGCAATCGTGACCTCTAGCCTCTGTACGTCAAAAAGGGCTAGAGCAAATGGCCTCTAAATGTACACACCTATTCCCTGGCTGAATCTTCCCAAATGGTAGACATGTTAGCTTGATTACTCTAGTCCCTCTTGAGACATGAGAGGTTGGGGGTCGGGATTTCTGGCCTACCTGTAATGAACAGGTTATAAGAACATACAGAAATGAGTCTGCAGATTGCCGATTGGCCCACACAAAGCAGATCCCTTTCACACCCAACACATATCATCCAAGCGACTATCTAAATTGATCTTGAAGCTCTCTATCGTTCCTGATCCTATTATAGCGCTCAGTAGCCTATTCCACCTATCTAAAACTCTGTTACCAAACCAGTGTTTGCCTATATTTTTTCTGAAGCTAAATTTATCCAATTTGAAACCATTTGTTCGAGTTCTCCTGCTATCACAGAGCTTCAGCACATCTTTCATGTCCCCTTTATTGATCCCATTTACCTACTTAAACACCTCTATCATATCCCCACTAACTCTGCGTCTCTCTAACGAATGTAAGACTAATTTCTTCAACCTGTCTTCAAATGGAAGATATATAATATTATAGATAATGTTTGTCATTCTTCGTTGTACTCTCTCCAAGGAATATATGTCCAATGACTCGAAGTCTGCTGTTGTTACTTACGTTTCTAGATATAAATCGAAGAACTCTATTTGCCCTATTTCGAACACTAATGCATTGATCCTCCCTTCCTCGCGAGGACAGCCAGTCCACCTCTGAGATGCGACCAACCATCCAGCCTCTCCTGAGCTATCAGAAGAGACTGGATGACTCCGTTGTCGACGCCTGCCCGGGATGTAACACAGCACCCCATACCATTAAACACATCATAGAAGACTGCATTTCACACAACCACTTACGCCAACAACACAATCTACACTCAATGAGAGCTCTGTGGGAAAGCCCGATCGTGGCCATGGCCTTTCTCAGGGACTCGGGGCTGTTCGGCCAGGCAGCTTAGGGAACAACAACAACAACAACAACTCTATTTGCCCTATTTCGAACACTAATGCATTGATGATTTCTCGGTCTCAGTTCACAGTTGACGATGAATCCCAAACACTTCGAATTATCTGAGTTACTTATATAATGACATATATAATGACTTGTATAATTACTTCTATAAGGCTTACCTGACGTCTTGTGTCCGATGGGCGTGTCTCGTCCGTCAGGGGTGGTGGAGGGGAGGGGTGGCAGGCCGGGGGTGGTGTTGGTGGTACTGCTGTTGTTGTTATTGTTATTGTTGGTAGTGGTGGTACTGGTGGTGGTGGAGACGAGGTGGTTGTGGTGGTGGTGGAGGTGGGGGAGGAGGGAGGAGGTATAGCCCCCCACCAACTTTGTATCCTCACCAACACCTATGCCACCACCGCCGCCCCCGCCGCCCCCGCCCCCGCCTCCGCCCCCCACGCCCCCTCTGCCCCCCACACCCACACTCATGCTGGTGACGGCCTTGAGGGGGTCTACGGTCCCCGCGGCACAGCTGGCGAGGCCCGGGAACCTGAAGAGGGCGGGAGAGAAAGTCGACCAGTAATTATCAAGTGCAATGAATGAATGAATGAATGAATGAATGAATGAATGAATGAATTAATTAATCAATAATAATAACACTACTAATACTAACACAGAGTATGTGAAGGAAATAATGTTTTCGGAGCAATGGGAAGTATGTGGAAAGTGAGAACTATCGGAATGAAAGCTAAACAAATGTATCAAGGATTAGTTGTACCAACAGTGATGTATGGAGCTGAGACATGGGTTCTGAAGGCATAAGGGAGAAGAAAGCTGGATGTGATGGAGATGAACTGCTTGAGGAGTATATGTAAAATGACACAAACAGATACATTGAAGAATGAAGAGGTACGTAGGAGAGTGGGACAACAGGAATCCTTGTCGGCCAGAGTGGACAGAAGGGTCCTGTGCTGGTATGGACATGTTGAGCGAATGGAAGATGAAAGGCTTACAAAGAGAGTATATGAGTCAGATACCAGGGGAGGTAGAGGGGTAGGAAGACCTCCGTTGAGATGGAGAACTTGTGTAGTACAAGCATTGGAAGATAGAGAGATGACTTTAGAACAGGCAAGAGAAGTGGTAATACATTTGAATGAATGGAGAATGCTTGTGAATAGATGAATGATAACACAGTCGTTGGTAGAGGGGTCAGGCGCCAGTTGGACTAGATAATAGTCCGTCAGGCACCTGACCCGGGGAGCCGGTATATATGAAGGGTCATGTCGTATATCTTTCCTAAGCTTCACCAAATCGTCTGATTGTAGCTGATATCAAATAGAAAATACGTCATCTGTACTGAATGGATTAATCTTTTCAGTACCAGTGACGTCCTTTTCATCATATTCTGGCAGCTATTAGACAATATTATACAGCTTGGACGATCTTTGGTAGCTAAAAGGGTTAAATAAGCTCGTTTGAAGTCTTACAATTGCTAAAGGTCATTGCTAAGCTTAATAAACTCGATTAATAGTCGCCAGAGTATAATGAAAAGGATGTCACCGGTACTGAAGGGGTTAATAGTAATAATGAACTCACCTGTACGTGCAAGCTGGCCAGTCTGGGGTCATGACGTCCTCTGTCTTGATGTTAAGCGGGGAGGGCATCATTGTGGCACCACCCCCGCCCAGACCCAAACCTGTAACATAAACGCAACAACATTAATACAAATAAACATTTAAATTGATTATTTTCAATATAATTTTTGAAGTGAAATATATACAGTATTTAGCCAGAAATAATATATACAATGAGTTGACTGTTGCATTAACTTGATATGGCTAAGCCTTATGAAAAAAAAAAATCTAAATAACTCGATATTTGTTTACAAACTATAACCATGTCTAAGATATGGATCCACAATAACAATTAAGTTATTACCCTCTTCTATACCTACACAATGCAGACACATAATATTGTTGCACTACATATAACTATATAATATATACCGGTACATATGATATAACTAAATGCAAATTCGGTGTAAGTATTCTAGGTTCGAGTCCTTGGAGTGCCACATGTATTTGTTGATTTCATTAATTGAGTTTATAAATAAAGTTGGTATATGAAAAAATATGAATACATAGGATTGGGAACTCTTGTGTGTTACTCAGCTACTCAGTTACTCAGTTACTTGTTCGTCAAGGGGAATCCACGCAATGCGAGCTAAGCTCATTATTATCGCGCCTCCTTAACTGGGAATGTATTGCGTGAAATGCATGTTAAGTGTTTTATGTATTGTTGGAATGGCTGTGGATGTGTGTGTAGTCTGTATTTTAGCCAATTGGCGACATCTGGATACGAAGGCTTAGGGTGTGTGTGTGTGTGTGTGGAGGGGGGGGGGGGGATGACGTTTGTGGAGTGGGTTATGAACGTTTGTGGGGTGGGTTGGGAATGTTTGTGGGGTGGGTTATGAACGTTTGTGGAATGGGTTGGGAACGTTTGTGGGTTTTTTTCTACGCGAATACATACAGTAGGAATGGGAACTTTGTGTGTGTGTGTGTGTGTAGGGGGGCGGGTGACGTTTATGGAGTGGGTTATGAACGTTTGTGGGGTGGGTTGGGAAAGTTTGTGGAGTGGGTTATGAACGTTTGTGGGGTGGGTTGCGAACGTTTGTGGAGTGGGTTATGAACGTTTGTGGGGTGGGTTGGGAACGTTTGTGGAGTATGTTGGGAACGTTTGTGGGGTGGGTTGGGAACGTTTGTGGGGTGGGTTGGGAGCGTTTGTGGGGTGGGTTGGGAACGTTTGTTAGGTGGGTTGGGAGCGTTTGTGGGGTGGGTTGGGAACGTTTGTGGGGTGGGTTGGGAGCGTTTGTGGGGTGGGTTGGGAACGTTTGTGAGGTGGGTTGGGAGCGTTTGTGGGGTGGGTTGAGAACGCTTGTGGGGTGGGTTGGGAACGTTTGTGGGGTGGGTTGGGAATATTTGTGGGGTGGGTTGGGAACGTTTGTTGGGTGGGCTGGGAACGTTTATAGGGTAGGAACGTTTATGGGGTAGCTTATGAAAGCTTGTGGGGTGGGGTGGGAACATTTGTGGGGTTGTTTTGACAGTTTATGGAGTAGGAGTGACCATGCTGAAGTCATTAAAATCATAATACATAATGGATTCACATATGTAATGGTGGACAGTAAGCTTTGAGATGGTGTTGAAGTTAACATGGAGGGTGCAACACCACGTAAACAACAATTCCGTCCATGCACAGCGCTACGAAGGGAAACAATTGTATATAAACACCACCTCAACAATGTTCAGTCAAGAAATAAAGTACCGGTAAGTCACTGAGGAACAGGATGCTGCCCCCCCCCCCCCTCCCCCCTAAACAAAATGGAGTGGCCTACCTAGTGAATGACCTACCCTGTGCATGACCTACCTTGTGCCTTGTTCTGCAGGTTGTGTGAGAGCAGGCCCCTCTTCAGGTCCAGGGGGTTCTGGTACGTGCAGGCCGGTCCCTCATACATCCTCTCGTGTACACCGGAACCACTTTTTCACACGGTCACACCTTTTTTCCCACGCCCGATACTACTTTCTCACGCTTACTACCTACTGAATTCCCACGCTCACTGCTAAATTCTTAAGCTTACTGCTAAATTCCCACACTCGCTACTAAGTATTCACACTCGCTTCTAAATGCTCACACTCACTTCTAAATTCTCATGCTCATACGCACTGATAAAATCTCTAAATGCTCACACTCACTTCTAAATTTGCATGCTCATACGCACTGCTACAATCTCTAAATGCTCACACTCACTTCTAAATTTTCATGCTCATACGCACTGCTACAATCTCTAAATGCTCACACTCACTTCTAAATTCTCATGCTCATACGCACTGCTAAAATCTATCTCACTGTTAAATTCCCACACTAGTTGCTAAAGAATCAAACTCGCTTCTAAGTGCTCAAAATCCCTGCTAAATGTTCATGCTCGAAGCATAATGTTCGCACTAGCCGCAATTTTCTCACACACGTTGCTAAACTTTCACATTCACTGCTTAATCTTCACGCTCGCGGCTAAATGCTCACATTCGCTGCTAAATTATCACACTCGCTGCTTATATCACGATTAAGAAAATCTCAAGAGTCATTGTGGTTGTTCTCTTGACGAATAGATGAGAAACTATCTATTTTGACTTTCGTATAAGTTTTCATCCATATCTCGAACGATTTTCTAGTGTTTGATGATATATTAGTTAGATTTAATTACCTACCATACTGGCATTCACTTTTTTTTTAGAAACAATCAGCACAAACGACCTCAGAAATAATCATGAACGTTTATTTCAGCTAATTGATAGATACACAAACACATGTGCATTAATATATTCACATACAGACACACATTCAGTGACTTAATACCACACCGGAACCTCCCTGACTTTGGCACTCGAGAACACTCCTTGTGGCACTCGAGAACACTCCTTGTGGCACTCGAGAACACTCCTTGTGACACTCGAGAACACTCCTTGTGGCACTGCAAGGAAGAAAAACATTATTAGAACGTATTTTAGTTCATATTACGATAATCATAAATATTATAGATATCTACTATATAAAGGGCACTTTTTATAGATATCTACTATATAAAGGGCACCTTTTATAGATATCTACTATATAAAGGGCACTTTTTATAGATATCTACTATATAAAGGGCACCTTTTATAGATATCTACTATATAAAGGGCACTTTTTATAGATATCTACTATATAAAGGGCACCTTTTATAGATATCTACTATATAAAGGGCACTTTTTATCTGTTTGATCATCAACTACCGGTACTCCCTCAGTTTTTAAGATGGAGAGCCCATACTTGGCATGCATACTAAGGGGATGGCAGAATAGCTTTTAAGCATTTTTGTTGTCGGGACTGAGCCCCCCCCCCCCATACTTCGATTTTCCCTCGGGCAGAGCCTGGTACCTCAGCAAGTTGCTTATAATAAGCATACTTATATAATTATGAATAAAACATTGAATATATAATTATATAATATACGTTTGTGACTCGCAAGTTATTTGAGTTGATTAAAGTCACATGCCAGGTCAGAGAGAGAGAGAGAGAGAGAGAGAGAGAGGAAGCACGCCATCCTACCATTAGTGTGTGGACTGACCCTCGACTAAGTGATAGCCTCTCTCTCTCTCTCTCTCTCTCTCTCATACACAAAAATACGCTCGTAGTCTTTCTCTCTCACACACACATATGCACTCACACTCTCTCTCTCTCTCTCTCTTTCACACACAAACACACACAGACTCTGGTCCGACATCTTGTGGGTTATTTTATTTTGCCAAGTTATTATTGCAGATTGGGTTTGCCTTTCTTCCATTTTGGAGCCATGTATTTTAGTTTGTCCCCCTAGGTTAACAAGAACGCCTTTCCAGGCTTCCTTCAAATTAAGGGGAGATATCCACTTAAGGGACTTTTTTCTTGACTCCTTTCTCCCCATTGCTTTTGATATTTTAAGACGTTTGCCCCATTAGTTTGATGATTTTTAAGAATTTCCGACCCATTCTGTCAAATTTAAGACCTTTCGTGCCATTTAGGTGTCGATTTTATCCTGGCGAGCGATAGCGAGCCTGTAATTTAAGAGTAATCGGCCTTCGGCCGGGACATTTCTCTACCGAAAAATGTACAAATTTATCTTGAAAAGGGGTCAAGGGGGTGAAATTTTAAGATTGCTGGAGGAGTAGGAAACAAACTAGAAACCTCCCCTTAAAAAAATGCCCACCCAGATTCCCTTTAACCCCTTCACGTACCATAACGTAATGTTCAGCATATTCGGGCTACCATCAGGCGGTTCTCTTTAGCTGACACTCTACCTCTAGGACTCAAAGGGGTAAATTATATCTCCATAAACCCTCTTAGTAACATAAGTCCTTCTTAAACTGCAGAAAACCATCACATTTTAGCCATAATCAACGGTAAAAAGGCGCCATGGTGCTGAAAGGGTTAAGTTAAATTTGTAAAAAAAAATCGGTAGAAAAATTGTCCCGGGCGAAGGCTGATTCCGTCTAGGTTACCAGCTTGTTGACGCTCGCCCAGAAAAAATACACCTGAATGGGGTGAAACGTCTTATTATCGCCAAACTAATTGGGCGAAAGAGAGGGGGAGGGGGCATCCAAAAAATAATAAATAAATACATAAAAAATACAAATAAAAAACAAAGCCCTCCCTCGCATCAAATGGGGTTAAAAGAACGACCAATGTGACATCGTTAATATCTCCTAAAATCCGCCTTTAGGAACAGCCATAATAAGAGTTTATAGCCAGTATCCCGTTTTCTGTTTAGTATCCCCGTTTGATTTCCTAGTGATTCGTATTTAATCTTGTATTCATTCGTCTTAATTACGTTCTGACTCTCAATCACACACACACACACACACTCTCTCTCTCTCTCCCCCCCCCCCCCCCTCTCTCTCTCTCTCTCTCTCTCTCTCTCTCTCTCTCTAAGAAGCGGGGTACCCCCAGGGATCGGTACTAGGACCAATTCGCTTTCTAATTTACATCAACGACATAGATGAGGGTCTCACCTGTACAATCTCAAAATTTGCTGACGATACAAATATTGCAAATAGCGTACTCTCAAAAGAACAAGTTGACGATATGCAACATAATCTAGATAAATTGTCATGTTGGGCCCAAATTTGGGAAATGAGTTTCAATGCGGATAAATGTACAGTACTACATATCGGATACCAACATGAGAAAGCAAACTATTTGATGAATGGCACTCAGCTTAAGAATGTAAACAGAGAAACCGATCTGGGAGTAACAATATCGAGTAACCTAAAACCGAGTCAACAATGTTCAGAAGTTGTTAAGAAGGCAAACAAAATAATTGGCTTTATAGGCAGGTCATTTGAGCATAAATCCAAAGACGTTATCCTAACCCTTTACAATTCCTTAGTCCGCCCTCTTCTGGAATACTGCGTTCAATCCTGGTGCCCTTATTACCAAAAAGATATACTGTAGACAAGCTAGAACGAGTTCAACGTAGAGTTACCAAAATGATACCTAGCCTAAAGAACAAACCATACGAGGAGAATTAAATCTATTTCCTTTAACCCAGCGCAGATTAAGAGGCGACTTAATTAAAGTGTTCAAAATCATCAAAGGCATCGACAATATGAACTGTAGTAAGTACTTTACTATCGACCAATCTAATTACACGCGGGGAAACGGGTGCAAAATTATTGGTAAATCTTTTAACTCACACGAAGCCAGAAATGTCTTCTTCAATCGAGTTGTCAACTTATGGAATGGGCTTCCCCGAGATGTTATAGACTGCAGCACCGTTGATTCATTTAAACTTCGCCTAGACAAATATCTCGCATCAAACCCGTGACTGACTGCGTTTGTAAATGAATAACTTTATTTTATCCTCCCCTCAGTTACTAACCCATCTGTCCCCTACTAACTTTCTAATCCTGCCACGGACATTAGTTCCAGGGCAGTAGTTCCCTTTCCAATGTTCCCTTACCCACTCTAAACCACTGTTTGGACACTTGATCCTCAGTGTTTTGGAGGACAAGCAGCCTAGAAGGGTCACTAGATCTGGTGTTGCTTGATTTCCTTTGTACTCTCTCTTCTTGATTAGCCTACACACTCCCTCTCCCTCTCCAGCCATTTTCTCTCCTTTAATGCCATCTCATTTTCGCCCTTACCCGTTTTCAGTTCTGCCTGTTTTATTTCTTATTTATTCTTATATAATCTTGCATTCATTTCGGCTTATGTACCCCCCCCTCTCTCTCTCTCTCTCTCTCTCTCTCTCTCTCTCTCTCTCTCTCTCTCTCTCTCATGTACATTCAGAAAATAAGATATCACAATCATACAAATATTTCCTCACTCACGCTCATACACGCATCTACTATATAATATATATACTCATGATTGCTCTGATGCACATGAACTTACCGGTACATACACTTGTATAAACACACACACATATACACACTTATAAATTTCAGGGAAAAAAAAAATGAACTGATGTGAAAAGATATTTCAAAAAGACTATATACAAGTTATACCTAGTTTTGTAAGAAAAGCTATACCCTGCTCATTATCCTCTCATAACTCAAAAAGGACTTTAGTAATCGATCTAATACTTCTACCATTCGGGAAGAGTCAGCCAGGGAGTAGATGTGTACATTGTCAGCCCATTTGCTCAAGCCATTTTTGAGTTACAGAGGTTAGTAGTCGTATAGGAATAGGGTTTGAAATTTACCGCCCATTTGCCCTAGCCCTTTTTGAGTTACAGAGGTGGTTAGTAGTGGCGATTTGTGGCCTACCTATAATAAAGGGACTGTAGCGAGGTCCACGGGTTTATAGAACAATCAACAGGTGGCGTTTGGTACAGGCACTCTTTAATTAACCCTTTCAAGATCCGATGACGCATTTCTTCTCGGTTTTCAGGCTATTATTAGACGATTTTATTCATATTAGAAAGGGCATGTGAAAGTCAGAGGGCTTATTGAGATGTTTTTAGACTCTTTACCCTAATAATTTCCACAGATCCTTCCTAAATTGTAAACAAAATCCTCTCTAATGATAGCCAAAATAAACTGTCAAAATGCGTCATATTTATTCAAGGGTTAAAGTTCATATACCGTACCTATTTTGATTTTCATCTTAAAAGTATATCTACTGATTTATAAATTTTTGTATTATTATTTTGTATGGCATCGGGTTCGTGGGTACTGTAATAAACTACAACCTATACTGTGGTGATGGGCTGGTCTATCAGAGTGAGCACTGAGCGATCTCTGCCATACCCATAGCTTAATCTGACTGTTCCTTTTACTTATATATTTTCTAGATCTCAAGTGACGGCGTCTCTTGCGTGGATTGACCTCATAATCTACCAAGATTGGAAGCCAAAGCGTCACATCTTTCCTTTGCCCCTCAACTTTCTCTTCATAATTGCTGAGGGGCACAGGGCCCTGGGTGGGGCTTTGGTTTCCCGGGCGTTTCCGCACCCTCCTCAGCTCCCCGCCGTGGAGTGGCTTCGGTCACCCAGGCTTTATTGTGGTCGGCGGGGAGGGTTCTGTGGAGGCGCTCGGTTGTGGCCTTGGCCTTGCTCGAGGCCTTGGGGCTGTTCGGCCAGGCAGCTTGGGGAAAAACAACAACAACAACAACAACCTATACTAATCCTATCCTATTTGGTCCGAGGGAGGTCTTATTAGAACTCCCCCGTTTCGCTCCATTAGTTTGGTGATTTTAAGACGTTTCACCCATTAGTTTGGCGACAGTGAAACACTTCACCCCATTCAGGTGTCGATTCTCTTCTGGTCGAGCGATGGCAAGCAATGTTACTTAGAAGAAATCGGTCTTCAGCCGGGACATTTCTCTCTTGGGTTGTTATTAGTGTTAAGAACGACATTAACAAATGATATCAATAGCTTCATGAATATTGCGTAGCGAGGTCGGTCCTTTGTGATCTATGCCCCATAAAATGTTTTCTTTCCTCTCTCTCTCTCTCAAGCATTAGGCTATTCACAGTGAAGTTGGGTACAGTACATGATTATAGGCCTATTGATATTCAGTATTCGATAAATGGATATCAATCGTGGTCATGTGCTGTACTTATAACACATGTCTTGGTGGTATAATGGTTAGAGTGTGTATGTTCAGTAAGTGATGTCCTGGGAGAATCACATGGCACGCTTTCATGAATTTCATTTGGGGTGTTATTGGTGTTAAGAACGATGTTAAAAAATAATATCGTACAGCCTCTCTCCTCCCCTGTATCCGTCCTCTTCAAAAACATCCTCCATGATTTTGTATTTGTTCCCTCTTCTCCCCAAACTTCCTCCCTCTTCACCCCAAATTCTCTCTCTCCCTCATGTCCTCCTTCCTCTTTCTCTCCTCTGCAAGTTTCCTCCCTCTTCACCCGACATCCTCTCTCCCATATGTCATTTCCTATCCTTCCTCCCTCTCTCTCCTCCCCATACGGTATATCCCCCCTTCTCCTTCTTCACCCCACATCCTCCTTCTCCCATATGTCCTCCTCCCTCCCTCCTTCTCTTCCCACTTCTTGCTCTCTCACATGTCCTCCTGCCTATCCTTCCTTCCTCCCTCTCCGCCCCATATATCCTCCCTTCTCTTCCTCACTTCCTCCCTCTTCACCCCACATCCTCTCTCTCTCCCACATATCTTCCTTCCTATCCTCCCACCCTCCTTCTCCTCCCCCATATACATATTTCCTTCCAGCTCGCTACTGCCTTCACACACACACACACACAAACTCTCTAGAAATTCCCTCCCTCACTTCCTAAACTCCTCTCTCTCTCTCAAACTCTCCTTGCACTCTCCTAAAACTCAATATAATCTCCTTCCCATATTATATTATCTCTCTCTCTCTCTCTCTCTTCAAATTCTCCTTTCTCTTATATATTTTTGCACAGTTCATTCTTCATCATAGCTCCTTTTTCTCAATCGAATTTCCACGATTCAAATATTTCTTCTTGTCTCTCTCCCATTTCTTCTCTTTCTTATTCTCAGACTCGCATTATTTCTTTATCGCAATCCCACTAGTGTTTCTCTCTCTCTCTCTCTCTCTCTGGGAGATAGCCTTTTGCGTTGCTGTCTTTGCCTTCCACTTTGCAGCAAATCACATGATAGAATTAAGCCCAGACTGCCTAGTAGGGACAGCAATGCCGGTGCAGTCTGTTTCTTTGTAACTCACTCCTTTCCCTATTCTGTGTATAATCATCTCTCTCTCTCTCTCCTGTTTAGTAACCCCGTACATTGGCAGCAAACAAGACAGGGAAGAGTGGGCGGGGCGATGGGTGGGGCCTACTTTAGGCGCCCCTCCCACACCGGACGTTTGGGCCAATCAGCACCCACCCATCCCGCGCGTCACGCCCTCTCCGCCAATCAACGACCAGGAAAACATTACCCAGGCGCGCCAGATTAAATGCCCAAGATAAACAAGGAGAGAGTTACAAGGAGTTACGAGGAATAATTAGTATCTCAAAGACCTTGCGGTCCATTCCGGTGAGATACTCGAAGAGGAAGGAGAGAAATGGTTTAATGCACTACACTCGTTACAGAGTGTGCAAAATGCTATCTCTACTCTCTTCTTGAACTGCACTACTGAAGATCTGTTTACAACTTATGAAGGAAATGTGTTCTATATAGAACAGATCTTAATAATTATGTGAACAAGTTTCCACAAATACTAAAGTTGAGCTTTTTCAATTCAAATTTCCAGCCATGGTTGTGTGTTGTTATCAGGAGTAAACATTTTGTTACAATCCACATTGTCAAACCCATTAGGTATTTTTAAAACTTCAATGGGCTCAGTCTTCTAATCCGTAGAATAAGCTTTGTAACCCTAGTTTGTAAATTTTCTAGTCGTTCCATACCGTTCTTGAGACCAGAATTGAACCGCATACTCCGGAGAGGCCGTATCAGAGCGTTGTGAAGTGTGAGGACTATTTCCGTATATCTATATGTAAATTGCCTCTAAATAATAGCCCAGCAATTTCTGAGCTTTCTTCTCTACTTCAATGCCCTGCTTAGAAAACTTGAGGGAGTGAGAGTGAGAGAGACTGACCACACGGACCTTACGATCCAAACCAGGTGGTCATGACTCATTTCCAGTACCGGTAGTCATGAGAACCCCAATAAAAGAATGTGGAAAACAAGGATAGAACAGAAGAAGAAGAAGAATTGTTCGAGATATACCCCTACATCATCAACATATGTACAGTTGCCCACATACGTTCCGTTCCTCGTCGTGATCATAATTATGTATGAAGGTTAAATTAGTATGAATGAAATACGAGTGTGGTTACTTTTAATTAATTATCAGTGGACTAGTCGGCTGAGTTAACCACTACATGAGAAACTACCGTGGGCATTTAATTTCCAGAAAAGAAAAAAAAAATGAAGATTATGATGCATATTGACAGTTTATTCTGGCTATTGTTAGACGATGTTATACAGTTTAGGAAGAATTTGTGGGAATTATAAGGGTAAAGACTATCGCAATTAACCCTCTGACTTCCATATACCCTTCCCGATCTGAATAAAGTGAACTAAAATAGCAGAAAAGAAATGCGAAATCGGATCTCGAAAGGGTTAACCTACACACTATGCAAATCACTCCAATGGATTGGTCTCTCAATATACGCTAAAAAACCAAGGGACAAAGTAATATATATATATATATATATATATATATATATATATATATATATATATATATATACTGGCCACACGGATTTTAAAATACTATCGAGGTGATCAGGAATTAATTCTAGTAGAAGTGGCGAACCCGATAGTGAGGGAAAGTGGAAGGATAGGATAGCACACAGAGAGAGAGAAGGGGGGGGGGGTCTGTGTGGAAGGAACGAGTAGGGATCAAGAAGTCAAGTTTCTCTTACAGTAGATGTTATTCGGAGGACTCTACTTATGTTATTCGGAGGACTCTACTTATGTTATTCGGAGGACTCTACTTATGTTATTCGGAGGATTCTACTTATGTTATTCGGAGGACTCTACTTATGTTATTCGGAGGACTCTACTTATGTTATTCGGAGGATTCTACTTATGTTATTCGGAGGACTCTACTTATGTTATTCGGAGGACTCTACTTATGTTATTCGGAGGATTCTACTTATGTTATTCGGAGGACTCTACTTATGTTATTCGGAGGACTCTACTTATGTTATTCGGAGGATTCTACTTATGTTATTCGGAGGACTCTACTTATGTTATTCGGAGGACTCTACTTATGTTATTCGGAGGACTCTACTTATGTTATTCGGAGGACTCTACTTATGTTATTCGGAGGACTCTACTTATGTTATTCGGAGGACTCTACTTATGTTTTATATTTTTTTATATTTAACCCTTTGGGGACTATGCTGCGTTTTGACAGTTTATTCCGGCTATCATTAGACGATTTTATACAGCTTAGGAAAGATCTGTGCGGAATAAAAGGGTAAAGACTACCACAATTAACCCTCTGATTTCCTTATACCCTTCCTAATCTGAATCAAATCATTTAATAATAAGTAAAAACAGAAATAACTTTAATTAAAAAAATAAAATAATAATAATTAAATATATATATTAAGGAACACCCCGTTCTTAACATTAATCCTCCATTACAAACCCCAATGCACTTGAATACAGTAATGAAAGCATTTGAGCCTCCCCGGATTCGAACTCGGGACACCATACCCAGAACATAAGCATCTAATCCATTACACCACCAACACAGTTAAAGGCTAAGTACACGATCACGATGAATATCCATTTTCGAATTCTGGATATCAATTTAATCATGTACTGTACTGTACTTCGATTCAACTGCATTATTATAATACCGGTAATATTCCCGTAGGTGACCCCAAGACGTTTCGTAGGCCAAGCTTTAGTGTTTCATCAATTAGTCACCTCAGATAATCCCATAGATAAAGATATGCGGTAAATCAGCATCATATCCTTTAAACATACATACACACACACGCTCTCTCTCTCTCACACCCACCCACACACACACACATACGTATCCACACACATACGCACGCACACACTCATTCATAAACACACACGCACACATACTCTCTCTCTCTACACACACACACAACTATTGTCTATCCTCGTAGCGTTAGGTGTATGTAGCACGGTAATAACCATATCTAAGGAAGGCCGCTGAAACTCACGGAGGAGGAGGGGATGGTGCAGCGGAGAGACAAGGGCCAGGAAGAGCTTAACGGTATAATTAACTAACAAACAAAGGAAACAAGAGTGTTAAAAGATCATTATCGTAAACATGCATACTAATTAAGCCTTTTAAGGGGTAGTTTTTCTAGATAACTTTCTCTTTAATGTTTAGCGTCATTAGTTTTCAGATTTTAAAACATTCGCCCCATTAATGTGTAGATTTTAAAACCTTTCGTCCCATTCTATATCAATATCAAGACCTTACGTGGCATTTAGGTGTCGATTTTATCATGGTGAGCGAAAGCGAGCCTGTAAATTAAAGAGAAACCGGCCTTCGGCCGGAAGACATAATTCGATTTAATTAGAACTATTGGTCGTAATTCAACATGAAAGAGAATTGTTTTGGCCATTTTATCACTTCCAAAGACATAACGTGCACTATAAACTATAATTATATATTTAAATATACAGTAACCCTTTGAAGATATTGACAGATTATTCTAGCTATCATTTGACGATTGTATGCAGATTAGGAAGGACCTGAGGGAATTAGAAGGGTAAATACTATCTCAAATAACCCTCTGACTTCCATATCCAGGGGTATTTAGAAACCTTTAGTTTAGTTACTTCAACCTCTGCAGTTGTCTTTGAGTTAGCTGTGGGTAGAAAACTCATTTTGGAGAGGTAATTATAAGAGTGAGAGAACTCTATTTCGTATTGCTAATCTGGCAACCTCTGCGTCATATGTGCGTGAAAGGGTTAACATTAGATGGGGAAAAATTTACTATAGAATATAATATCATACATCATGATAGGTACAGGGCATCGACAAATTTACGAAATACTCCCCATTACAGCATGACCACTCTCACAAGGATATCCTACTAAATTTTAGTCAACGTATTTCCAGCAGGGTCCCTGTAGTGACGCAAGACTGAGCAAGCTACAGGGGAGTCAGGCATACTACAATACAGTCGGCCAAATAAGTCATGTCGCGGCAACAAGTATATTTCGATCAATAATTGGTATCAGCACTATCTAAGCGTTAATTCATCGTTTCGAGTGAGATCAGTAATTGGTATCAGCACTAACTAAGCTGTAATTTATCATTTCGAGTGAGATATACAGACATATTCCTATTTTTAAACACCCTGTTAACCATCTGACATACATTAAAACATCACACAGCGAGCAAAACGTAATGGCAACGGAGACACGACGTAATGGCAACGGAGACATGACGTATTTGGCCAACCGAACAATGTGAAATTCCACCACATTGTAGACCTAGGCCTATACCAGCTCAATAACATATCTGAACAAAATTGTATATCCTATATATATATATATATATATATATACGTAACCTAGCGCTACACATACTGTACAACACTTGATTACGGTGTATATAATCTATTAGACTACAAAATCATTTAAATTTATATGTCTGAATAATCCTTGGTGGCCTAACCCATGCAGGCGGTGAGATATATAATTATATAGGTAGGTAGGTGGGTGGGCGGGGAGAGATATATAGCTATAGGTGTAGTGGGTGGGCGTGGAGAGAGGTCGAAGGACAGGAAGGAAACGGGCGGGCTGGGGGCACAGAAAAAACGTGAGGTATGGGCGCTGCTGAACGAGAGGACAATTATGACCATGTATAATATAACTATATATATATATATATATTATATATATATATATATATATATATATATATATATATATAATATATATATATATATATATATATATATATATATATATATATATATATATATATATATTATATATACATATATATATATATATATATATATCTATATATATATATATATATATATATATATATATATATATACATATGGAAAGGCTGACTTACAATATGATAATCAAATACATAAGTAAGACAGACAATTAAGGGAAGATTATTTTTTGAATGTCTTTACTTAAATATTTATCATGTTTTTTTTTTTTTTTTTTTTTTTTTTTTTTTTTTTTTTTAAGAGACAATGAACGGAGGAAGGAAAAACACAGATAAAACAAAAAGGTCCATGTGCCTAAAGGCATCCTCCATTCATAAAATGTTTGTAACAACTGGATTTAAACATTTGTTGATTGTAAGTTTGTGGAAAGCAATTCGAGGGAAGTGAATTCCAAAGAGTAGTAGCTCTGGGGATAAATGAATTCTGATAAGCAGAAGTTCTGCATTGTGGAGGAGAAAGTGTAAATTCATGGGCGCTCTCAGCTGCCCTAGTTCTACGGGGAAAGATGTGGAGAGGCGGCACAATTGAAGCAAGTTCCTCGGAACAATTGCTGTGAAAATATCTGTAGAATAATGCAAGGGATGCAACGTTTCTTCGTATGGCTAATGTAGGAAGGTCCTGTGTGATTGCAGGGTTATGGATTAATCTAATAGCTTTATTTTGAATTTTGTCCAACTGCCTCAATGCAACCACTCCACTTCCACCCCACAGAGGTGAACAGTAATCCATCTGAGAGCGCACATGACTTTTATATATTACGGCCAACTGCTCGTCAGTGAAGAATTCTCGAACTCTGTACAGGAGTCCCAGTTTTTTAGAGGCATTCTTAGCAATGCTTCTAACATAATGTGTCCAGCTCAAGTTAGTAGTTAATGTTACACCGAGAATGTCAATACTAGGGGAAGTGGGAATATTTACATCATTAAAAAATATATGGGAGTCAGTGAGATTCTGTCGGTTAGAAAATTGAATGTACTTGGTTTGTATTGGAATGTATGTGTTTTAATTTCCTCCCTATACCTCCTTGTTGCTTAAAAAATACACCCAAGACCTTCTTTCGAGATAAAACTGTGCATTTTTCGGTAGAATAGTGCCCAGGCCAAAAGCAGATTCCTCCTAAATTAGCCTTATTCCAATTACTGTTCACCTAACGCCATCTGGATTCCGTGGCTGTACTAATTAGCCTTATTCCAGTTACTGTGCACCTAACGCCATCTGGATCCCGTGGCGGAACTAAGTAATAAGGTACAAACAAAGACATTTTAGAGATTCCGGCCTAGAAGCTATTTTATCACTGCTTGTCTGCCAATTTACACTGCATGTAAATTTAATTGGGAATATGAGAACTCTCCCATTTTTAGTAACTCATTCTATGACTATTCTCACAATTAATACATGGTCAGAGTAAAAGAATAATTAAGTATGTTCTACATTTATGTGTAGGTGCGAAACCTCTACATTTTGCTACATAGGAATGCAGTAACGCCGACAAGAGCAATGGGTTTCTTTCTTAAGCGGGGTGACCTGCTTTGTTTTTATTTATCTCCTTTTCTCTCTTTCTCTGGCTTGTATTCATTCGGCTCCATTCAGCCAACTACTTTAAGACGTTTATCCCCATCTAGGTGTCGATTTTTTCCTGGCGAGCGATAGCGAACCAGTATTATATGAAGAAATCCGGCTTCGCCGGAGAAATTTTTCTATCAAAAAATTTACAAATTTAGCCTGTTGTCAAAAATATTTAAAAAAAATGCTGGATCGCTACCGCTCACCAGTAAGAAATTGACACCTGGCAAGAGATAAACGTCTTAAAACAGTAGGCTGAAAGGGGCCAGAGGGATACAAACCAGAGAAAGAGAGAAAAGGAGAGATAAACAGCAGGTGATCCCCCTTAATTAACAGAGCAGCACCAATCGACAGTTTGTCAAGGCCTATCGTGGTCGTACAACGATGCATGGATTGATTTTATTTTTATTTATTTATTTTTGTTTTACTTCTGTACATCTAGTTTTAGCATAGATTTATGGGGTATAAATACATCAAAATTTAGTATAGGAACCCCATAAATACATCAACATTTAGTATAGAAAACCCATAAATACATCAAAATTTAGTATAGAAAACCCATAAATACATCAACATTTAGTATAGAAAACCCATAAATACATCAACATTTAGTATAGAAACCCATAAATACATCAACATTTAGTATAAAAACCCATAAATACATCAAAATTTAGTATAGAAACCCATAAATACATCAACATTTAGGATAGAAAACCCATAAATACATCAACATTTAGTATAGAAACCCATAAATACATCAAAATTTAGTATAGAAAACCCATAAATACATCAAAATTTAGTATAGAAAACCCATAAATACATCAACATTTAGTATAGAAACCCATAAATACATCAACATTTAGGATAGAAAACCCATAAATACATCAACATTTAGTATAGAAACCCATAAATACATCAACATTTAGTATAGAAAACCCATAAATACATCAAAATTTAGTATAGAAAACCCATAAATACATCAACATTTAGTATAGAAAACCCATAAATACATCAACATTTAGTATAGAAACCCATAAATACATCAACATTTAGTATAAAAACCCATAAATACATCAAAATTTAGTATAGAAACCCATAAATACATCAACATTTAGGATAGAAAACCCATAAATACATCAACATTTAGTATAGAAACCCATAAATACATCAACATTTAGTATAAAAACCCATAAATACATCAACATTTAGTATAGAAACCCATAAATACATCAACATTTAGTATAGAAAACCCATAAATACATCAACATTTAGTATAGAAACCCATAAATACATCAACATTTAGTATAGAAACCCATAAATACATCAACATTTAGTATAGAAAACCCATAAATACATCAACATTTAGTATAGAAACCCATAAATACATCAACATTTAGTATAGAAACCCATAAATACATCAACATTTAGTATAAAAACCCATAAATACATCAAAATTTAGTATAGAAACCCATAAATACATCAACATTTAGGATAGAAAACCCATAAATACATCAACATTTAGTATAGAAAACCCATAAATACATCAACATTTAGTATAGAAAACCCATACATCAAAATTTAGTATAGAAAACCCATAAATACATCAACATTTAGTATAGAAAACCCATAAATACATCAACATTTAGTATAGAAACCCATAAATACATCAACATTTAGTATAGAAACCCATAAATACATCAACATTTAGTATAGAAAACCCATAAATACATCAACATTTAGTATAGAAAACCCATAAATACATCAACATTTAGTATAGAACGTAATAATTCTTGGAAATATAGATGTTTGTGGAGTTTTAAATTAGATATATTAAAACTGCCGAAATCAGCTTGGTCATATTCTTCTTTTGTCTCTGATGGGTTGTTGAAATAAGGCTAATTGTAAGCTTGCTGTCGCTCACCAGGACACAAAGTCCACACCTCAATGGCACAATAAGATCTTAGAAACGCAAAACTAATGGGGACAAAGTCTTATAATCTCACAACTAATGGGGCTAAACATGAGGAAGAAGGGGGTGCTAATTTAAGCACATTAAACACGATTAAAACCCTTACTATGTGTCTATAATTTTGGTTACATGTGGACGCGCCTATTTTACTTTTACAAACCTTTTTGTTTTTTCCTTCCTCCGTTCATTAAAAAAAAAAAAAAAAAAAAAAAAAAAAAAAAAAAAAAAAAAATCTATACTGTATATATTTGTTAACCCCTTGAAGATTATGTCGTATTCTGACAAGTTTATTCTGACGATCACTAGACAATCTTATACAGCTTAGAAAAGGTCTGTGAGAGATTATAAGCTAGACTATATATACCTATATATATATATACTGTATATATATTCTGACGACCACTCCACGATTTTATAAAGCTTAGGAAGGATCTGTGGGAAATAAAAAGGCTAAAGACTATCTCAATTCACCCTCTGACTTTCATATACCCTTCCTAATCTGAATAAAATAGCCTAATAATAGCAAGACAACAGAAAAGAAATGCGTTATCGTATCTGCAAAGGGTTAACCCTCTGACTCCGACAATCCCTTCCTAAGCTGAATAAAATCAGCTAATGATATGCCGGCTATACTTCTTATTACATTTCAACACACATTCATTACAGTTTACACCTTAAACAATTAACCCCTTCTGTACCGGCGACGTCTACTTAATTATATTCTAACTATATATGGACGATTGTATGCGGTTTAAGAAGGATCTGTGGTAGAATAAAGGGTTAAGGGAGATTGTTTCGAAGCCTGGTAATTGCTGGAGGCCCTTTTTAAACTGAATAAAATCGTCTAATAGTAGCCGGAACATTAATAAAAAGCGTACGTTGCCGGTACAAAAGGGGTTAATTTATATCTCAGTTAACCCTTTCCAGATTCTAATACGCATTTTTTTCCATATTCTAGCTAGTATTTAACGATTTTATCAGCTTAGGAAGGGTATATGGAAGTCAGAGGGTTAATGGAGATAGTCTTTATTCAGATTAGGAAGGGGATATGAAAGTCCGAGGGTTAATTGAGAGTCTTTATTCAGATTAGGAAGGGGATATGAAAGTCCGAGGGTTAATTAAGATAGTCTTTATCCAGATTAGGAAGGGTATACGGAAGTCAGAGGGTTAACTGAGATAGTCTTGACCATTTTAATTCCCACAGATCCTTCCTAAGCTGCATAAAATAGTCCAACGATAGGCAGAATAAACTGTCAAAATGCGGCATAATCTTCACGGGGTTAACTCTCAGATTCCGACACTCGCTTCCTAAGCTGAATAAAGTCGACTGTTAATGTAGGCTATAGGTTGTGTTACATTCCAACTGAAATGTTAACAGCGAACCAACCACGCATTAAATTGCCTACAAAATATAAGCCAATTAAAACAATATTAATAATTATGAATTCTCCCAAATTATTCCACGCAGTTCAATTAAGGAAGACATTATTTAACTTGATAAGGAGCCGGAATTAATGGAAGAGACGAGATCTGTACGATATATGATATTTATGTTATGTATTATTCTGTGTGTGTGTGTGTGTGTGAGAGAGAGAGTGTGTGATATAATAATAGGAGTTAGAGATAATAATAGTACAAAAGAGAGAGAGAGAGAGAGAGAGAGAGAGAGAGAGAGAGAGAGAGAGAGAGAGAGAGAGAGAGAGAGAGAAAGAGAGAGAGAGAGAGAGAGAGAGAGACTGAAGAACTAGACAAGAGGGACATCAATAATCAACAATTAGTCAAGATACAGGTTGCCGTACGCCGAAGTTAAATTACGCTTTCAAGATCCGATGACGCATTTCTTTTCGGTGTTATGGCTATTATTAGACGATTTTATTCAGATTAGGAAGGGTATATGGAAGGCAGAGGGTTAATGGTGATAGTCTTCGCCCTTATAATACCCACAGATCCTTCCTAGACTGTGTAAAATCGTCTAATGATAGTCAGAATAAACTGTCAAAATGCGTCATGATCGTCAAAGGACTATATATTAAACAGACAGGGATGTTGGAGCTTCCACGCCTAACGCTAATGGGTCAAGATTGATATTTATACCTAGCGAAAAATAGTATACGATTCCGTTTACCTATGAATGAATTACTATCTACAGTTTGTCAACATAAACAAACATAAAAGAAAAACCAAAATCCGTAACTATATAAACAAAGCCTATAACTTCATACAGCTAATACCAAGATGAAAACTATAACACATGCAAGCCAGTAGAATACAGGAAGAACAGTAAATCAATATCATTATCCGCAGTATGTACAGTATGTATATGTTAATCATAAAGTAAACATATGACAAAGACCAAAGATCAAAACAAAAGCAGGATGATATAATGAGCACAACAACACAAAGAAAGGGAAGCAAAAGCCAATTAAAATTACAACAGGTAAACAAAGGGTAATGGTAAACAAAGAAACAAAGAGGGACGCAATTAAAACTAAATTATGGACATATTGTTTATAAATATAATACATACTGTATAATTATACAGTATATATTATAATGTCAAACTATAAATAAACAAACCAAAACTGGGACGATACAAGCTAAATGCAAAAGAAGTAATCAAAATCGCTATGTGGAAATAACGCTTAATAAAATAAAACAAATGCAATAGATTATGGGGGCGTATGTCAACATTTCTGAACTAATGGTGCTAAACATGAGGGCCAAGGAGATCCACACACACCCCTTAATGTATATATAATGGAATAATAATTATAGCAATAATGATATACATAAACCCCACTGTAAGTGACTTAATATGATAGTGTTAATACGATAATTGAATTACTTAATTAATTTTGAAAATGACATATATTTCGTAATGACCGATCATCTTGCTACATTGAAAAAGCTAACTCTCATTTTGACCGGTTTTTTTTCCGGCTATCATTCGACGATTTCATACCGCTTAGGAAGAATCTGTGGGAGTTATCAAGGTAAAGACTAGCTCAGTTAACCCTCTGACTTCCATATACCCTTCCTAACCTGACTAAAATCGTCCAATACTAGCCAGAAAACAGAAATGAATAGCGGAATAGGATCCAGAAAGGGTTAGTTAAGTTCATTTACAGCTGAGGGCAGGTATATTATAGTTGATCCCTTTTACCCTAGTTGGTCCGAGGGATGACTTTCTGGGCATTTCCTGTATTAGTTTGGAGATTTTAAGACGTTTCACCTTATTAGTTTGGCGATGATAATACGCTTTACCCCATTCAGCCGGCGATATATTTTGTGCGAGCGATAGCGAGCCCGTAACTTTTTAAAATATAGGCCTTCGGGTCGGGACAATTTTCTTGTGAAAAATGCACAAATTTAACTTGAGAGGAGGTCTGGGTGGGCATTTTTCTTTAGTTTGAAGGAAGACGGAGGAGTTTTGTCAGCCTAGGGCACAAACTAACAATTTATGGCTCACAAATAGCAAATGGAAGCAAAATCCTCCATAAGAATTAAACACAATATCATAATAACCCCCAAGACGTCAGGTCAGATAGTGTTAAACAAGAAATTCCATCCTCCCCCAACCGATTTTATTATTATCCACAACATGTATATTTATCTAAATTGATTCATTCACATCGTTTCATTCATATCGTTTCATTCATATCGTTTCATTCATATCGTTTCATTCATATCGTTTCATTCATATTGATTCATCCACATCGTTTCATTCATATCGTTTCATTCATATCGTTTCATTCATATATCGTTTCATTCATATCGTTTCATTCATATCGTTTCATTCATATCGTTTCATCCACATCGTTTCATTCACATCGTTTCATTCATATCGTTTCTCATATATTGTTTCATTCATATCGTTTCATTCATATCGTTTCTCATATATTGTTTCATTCATATCGTTTCATTCATATCGTTTCTCATATATTGTTTCATTCATATCGTTTCATTCATATCGTTTCATTCATATCGTTTCTCATATATTGTTTCATTCATATCGTTTCATTCATATCGTTTCATTCATATCGTTTCATTCATATCGTTTCATTCATATCGTTTCTCATATATTGTTTCATTGTTATTGCTTCATAACTGACGTCGTACTTCATTAACACTTTCAGTACCGTACCGGTGTCTTCTTGATTTCTTTTTTCTTTTGTCTTTATATAGCCTATACCTGTATAATGAGACAGTACATTTTGTTGTAATATACTGGGTCTTGACACTACATTTAGACGATTATATTAAGCTTAGGAAAGATACGTGGTAACTATAAGGATTAATAGAGATAGCCTGTAGCCTTTTAATTAAGATAGCCTGTAGCCTTTTAATAGAGATAGCCTGTAGCCTTTTAATAGAGATAGCCTGTAGCCTTTTAATAGAGATAGCCTGTAGCCTTTTAATTGAGATAGCCTGTAGCCTTTTAATTGAGATAGCCTGTAGCCTTTTAATTGAGATAGCCTGTAGCCTTTTAATTGAGATAGCCTGTAGCCTTTTAATTGAGATAGCCTGTAGCCTTTTAATTGAGATAGCCTGTAGCCTTTTAATTGCTACACGTCCGTCCCCAGCTGAATAAAATCGTCTAATAATTGCCAAATATAATAAAACGGACGCCACCGGTACTGAAGGGGTTAATCAAATCAATTCACAGCCGACTAAATCAAATTCGGGACTTGATAATTGCGTATCCCTGTTAACCCTTTCTGTACCGGCGACGTCTTTTTAATTATATTCTGGCTACTATTAGACGACTTTAAGGGGAGATTTCCACTTGAGGGATTTTTTTCTGGACCCCTTTCTCTCTTATGTTTAGCTCCATTGCTTTTGAAGTTTTAAGTCGCTCGCCCCATTAGTTTGGCGATTTTAAGAAGTTTCATCCCATGTATGTCACTTTTAAGACCTTTCGTCCCATTTAGGTGTCGATTTTTTCCTGGCGAGCGATAGCGAGCCTGTAATTTAAGAGGAACCGGCCTTTGGCCGGGAAATTTTTCTACCGAATAATGTACAAATTTATCTTGAAAGGGGGTCAAGGGGGGGTAATTTCAAGCTTGATGGAAGGCTAGGAAACACACTAAAAATCTCCCCTTAATCAGCTTACAAAGGGCCTCCAGCAATTAACAGGCTTCAAACTATCTCACGTAACCCTTTTTACTACCACAGGTCCTTCTTAAGCTGCACAAAACCCTCGAAATATAACTAGAATGAAATTAGAAAGACGTCGCCGGTACAAAAGGGGTTAACCCTTTCAAGATACGATAACGCATTTCTGTTCTGGTTTCTGGCTATTATTAGACGCTTTAATTCAGATTAGGAAGGGCGTATGGAAGGCAGAGGGTTAGATGAGAGTCTCTAACTTATAATTCCCACCACAGAGAATATATGTAGACAGAAATGGGTAAATAAAGAAAAAAGTTACAAAAACATGAACATTTAAACTATGATGTCCAAAAAATTTAGTGTTAATCCACGTAGACAAAAGCATAGAATACGAACATTTGTTTTATAAAAGATAAAAATATAATAAAAATAATACTAAACTATATATATATATATATATATATATTATTATGTTCTATCCAACAACCAACTCTACTCCTAAAATCGATAAATGAAATATTACAAACACATGTGGCAGTCCGTGGATTCGAACCCAGGACGCTCACACCGAATATCAACACCTTATACATTGCACCACGAAGGCAGTCATACAATACAATAATACAAGAACAGAATAATTTATGGAGAGATTCCGATGTTAACCCCTTGAGGATCATGACGCAATTTGAGATTTGATTATGGTTATTATTAGACGATTGTATAGAGCTTAGGAAGGGTCTGATGGAATGAAAACTGTAAAGCCCATGTCAATTAAACTGTAAAGCCCATGTCAATTAAACTGTAAAGCCCATGTCAATTAAACTGTAAAGCCCATGTCAATTAAACTGTAAAGCCCATGTCAATTAAACTCCCGACTTCCATAAACACCCTTCCTAATCCCCATACAATCGTCTAATATAAGCCAAAATCCTATATATTCACAGACAAAAAAAAATAAAAATGAATGATGTCCTAATACTGATGGAAGAGCGAGGTATAAAATGAATGATGTCCTAATACTGATGGAAGAGCGAGGTATAAAATGAATGATGTCCTAATAGTGATGGAAGAGCGAGGTATAAAATTAATGATGTCCTAATACTGATGGAAGAGCGAGGTATAAAATGAATGATGTCCTAATACTGATGAAAAGGGCGAGGTATAATATGATTTGGGTAAGGTTCTAAATTAGGTTCAGGGGAGATGGGTCGTTCTTTCTGGGTCCACCTTCTTCCTTATGTTAAGCCCCATTAGTTTTCAGATTTTAAGACATTCGGCCCATTAGTTTGGCGATTTTAAGACCTTTTGCCCCATTTTTTGTCTTCAATATTTAGACTTTTCGTAATCCTACCGGGATTCGAACCTGGGTCACCACATACAGATCTTGAACACTCTAACCATTACACCATCAATCAAGTTATATAGGTAAAATGCGTCCTCAAATATTGAAGGGGTTAACCTTTTCAAGATCCGATGACGTATTTCTTTTCTGTTCTCTGGCAATAATTAGACGAATTTATTCAGATTAGGAAGGGTATATGGAAGTCAGAGGGTTAATCGAGATCAACTTTAGCTTTATGAGTCTGACAGAGATCCGTCCTGAACTGTATACAATCGAATAATGATGGCCAGAATAATCTGTCAATATGCGTCAAAATCTTCAAAGGGTTAACCCCTACTACTGTACCGATAGTATAACCCAAAATACCACGAAAGAAAAATATGATAGCCCAAAATAATGCGAAGTAAAAATATATTATACATAGCCCAAAATAACACAAAATATATACATAGCCCAAAATAACACAAAATATCAATAATATAGCCCCAAACATCAATCCATCTATAATGCGAAAAAAAAAAAACGATCTCCCCAAATAATGCGGCCCGATAAGTGAAAATGGCAATCAATCAACCGGAAGGCCTAAACAATGGGTAGACAGGAAGGGTTGACGGGAGAGGGGGGGGGGGGGGGGTGGACGAGGGGAGGCGTGGGGGTGTTGGCCTAATAAAACAACCTATTATTCTTATTCTTACCTGAATAGGGTGGTGTTGTTCGTGGGTGGGCTTTGGAACACTGTGGCTAGTATATGGGCGTAGGGTGAGTTGGTTTGGGCGTTGTATGGGCGCCGTAATAGATCAGCTGACTGGCAGAATGTATGGGCGTGGGGGTGGGTGGCGTTGATCGGCTATTGCGGGCGTACGGTGATAGGCGTTGATCCCTTCCGTGAGCGTCGATAAGAGAAACAACCGCTCCTTTCGTATTCGAGGTGTAGCCAACTGATATGATTAATCGCGGGTATGGGTGTGGTAATGGTGTTGACAAGCGTTGAATAATGGCCTTGATTGTTTAATAGGTGTTCAATAATAGCGTTCAATGTTCATATAACCTTCATCTTTGTTTACGTTGGCGTTTAATAATGGCGTCCAATGTATATAGGCTATTGTCGTGATCACTGTTTATGAAGGCGTTGAATAAAGGCGTTCAATGTTTACACAGCCTTGGTCCTTGTTTATGTAGGCGTTAACAGGTGTTGAATAATGTCGTTGAAAGGTTAAATATCCTTGATCTTTATGCAGGCGTTGATTAATGGCGTTGAATGTTTACACAGCCTGGATAATTGTCTACGAAGGCGTTGAATAATGTTTATTTACCTTTGAACTATTTTTCTATGCAGGTGTTGACAGTAGTTTGCGTAGATGTAAGTAACTTGGGCGTAACCATAGATCAGGTCGAGGGCGTAGGTAGGACGATGAATAGCGGTTAGCGGTCGGTGTTTTGCGGGGGCGTCTTAAATTACCCCGGAGACGCCGTAGGAGGACCGCGGCGGGTGAGTGACTTGCACAACCACAGCAGCGAATTATAGCCGGATTTTAAAGGGAAAAGGAGGGGGGGGGGGGGGCGTAGATCCCTTCACGAGTAGTAGAAAGGCTGGGGGAGGGAGGTGGGGGGGGCGTTGAGAGATATGGAAGTATAGGTGTAGGGGTGGGAGGAGAGGGGGAGGGGGGCGATACACACAGGAGGGGAGGGGGGAAGACGGGTAGTGTATGCGGCTCAAGAGGTATATATACACACGCGGTAAAAAGCCCTCCTTCGCTCGTTCTCTCGCTCTTTCTTTCTCGCTCTCTCTCTTCTCCCAGGCACACGTTTTCCGACGGAAATTCTAAGGGGAAATGTTAGCGAGTGAGGGGAGGAGGGTCGGTGGGTGAAGATTTTCGGCCCCGCCCCTCGCCCCTCACCCCTCCCCTCAACCCCCCCACCCGGTATTAATTACGCCCCGATGGCAGGAAGGCGGCGAGGGAGAATCGACCTTAAAACGGGGTGCGGGAAGTGCGGTTTTCGCGTGGCGGAGGACCCCCGCGGGGTTAACCAATGGGAGGAGGACTGTGGGGTGGAGGAGGCGGGGCTTGCTCAGGGGATATTGATTACACGCACACCGCTCTCTCTCTCTCTCTCTGTCTGTCTCTGTCTCTATCTCTCACTCTCTCTCTCATGCACCTCCGCGTTTCCCACTTTCTTTGTCTGTGTCACGGTCCGATATCAAATTTTACCTCTCTCTCTCTCTCTCTCTCTCTCAGGGATCGGTACTAGGGTCAGTTCTCTTCCTAGTTTGTACACCTACATACAGTAGATGAGCGCCTCACCTGTACAATCCCAAAGTTTGCTGAAGATATACAAACTGTAAATACCGTACTCTCAAACGAACATGTAGAAGATATGCAAAATAATCTAGATAAGTTGCCATGTTCGCCTCAATATTGGCAAATTAATTTTAATGCGGATATACGTAAAGTACTTCATATCGGAAACCGAAATGAGAAAGCAAACTATTCAATGAATGACACTCCACTTAAATAGTGAAAACTGAAACAGCTTTGGGAGAAGCAATATTGAGTAACCTAAACACCAGTCAACAATGTATAGAAGTGTTATACAATATAAATATACAATATATTATAGCCTACAGTATGATATAATATAATATATGATATTAATCCTAGTCTATTATAGGTCTAAACACCCTAATACAATAGAATTACAATAGGTAACGCCAACGAACTTGACAATAATCTTGATCCCTGACCTCACTGTAACTCAAAAGGGCCTAGAGCAAACTGGCTGTCAATATCCACACCTATTTCCTGGTGGACTCTTCCTAAATTATAGAAACGTCAGCCCGATTGCTTTCATTCGTTTCGACTTACATAGAAGGCAGGGATAGGATTATTGTCAAGTTGGTTGGTGCTACCTATAGTGACCCATAATTTATGTTAGCAAGCAACTATACACCCCTCTCAGCGGTCGCAAGAACATAGATTCCTTTGCAATCGTACACAATATGACACTTTACCCTCTTCCAAGTAAAACTAAAACTCTTCAACATTAACCTCTATAACTCAAGAACGACTAGAGTAATCGACGTAAAATGTCTACTATTTGGGGAAGGTCAGCCAGGAAATAAATGTGGAAATGTACAGCCCATTTGTTCTAGTCATTTTTGAGCTACAGCGGTTAGGGTTCACGATATATGGCTTACCTATTTGGAATAGGCTAGTCCTCATACGCGAAATATAGTTTATGTTTTACCTTTTCAAAATCCGGTTACGCAATTCTTTTCGATTTTCCGGCTGTTATTAACCGATTATATTCATATTAGGAAGGGTAAGCGGAAGTCAGCGAGTTGATGAGATAGTGTTTACCCTCATAATTCCAACAGATCCTTCCTAGGCTCTATAAAACTGTCTAATGATAGCCGGAATTAACTGTCAAAATGCGTCAAATTCTTCAAAGGATTAATGGGAGATTTTGGTTTTCTTATATTACTTTTTGTTTTTCTCCCTAGACCTCCATCAAGCATAAACAAAAAATACCCTCGAGACCCCCTTTGAGATAATTGTTTGCCTTTTTCAGAAGAAAATACAGATAGGTTCGATATCGCTCGCCAGGAAAAATCGACATCGAAATGGCGCGAAACATCTTAAAATCGACAGAAATGGGGGCAAGGTCTTAAAATTGCCATAAACATGGGTCGAACGTCCTTTAAATTTCGAAACTACTGGGGCTAAACATGAGGGAGAAGGGGGTCCAGAAAAAACAACACCCCCCTTAAGTAAAATAAGAGAAGCCTAAATGGAGAGAGACGCGAGAAACCAAACAAATAGATAAATGGGAGATAAAGAGAAAAATAAATATTAAGAGAAAAGCCAGTAGATAAAGAGAAGAGAAAATAGAAGAACCAAACGAGAAGGGAGAACAAGATAAAGCAGAGAGAGAGAGAGAGAGAGAGAGAGAGAGAGAGAGAGAGAGATGCAAAGAGAAGAGATAAAGGAAATACAAGAACTAAGAGAAAGGGGAGAGCAAAGTATGACCAATAGGAGATAAAACAAATAAAGAACACCAAAGAGAGATAAAGGATAGGAATGCAAAAACAAAGATAACAAAACAAAATTAACAGAGACGGATAGGAAAGTTAAAAAGACGAAAGAAAACGGGGAATTGCAAGAGCAAAATCAAAGAGAAAACGGGGACTAGATGAAAAAAAAGGGAGACTATTATATTGTGTGAAGGAATATAATTGGCAGGAAGAAGGTTGAATGGTTAAGGGGTTCATGTATATTTACTTATCAATAATCTGTTAGTTAGTTTACTGCCTAAACCTTCATCAAGCTAAAACATAATACCCGTAAGACCCCCCTCCGAGATAAATTTCAGCATTTTTCGGTAGAACAAATATTTGACCAGGTCGAAGGCTGGTTCCTCCTAAATTGCAGGCTCGCTATCGTTAGGCAGGAAAAGCACGAAAGGTCATAAGATCGGAAAACTAATGGGGGCAAATATCTGAAAATGTCAAAACTAATGGGGTTAAACACCAGGGAGTCCTGAAAAGCAAGCGTAAAATCAAAGAGAAAACGGAGACCAGATCAAAATATAGAAAAAGCCGCAAGGGGGTAGAATATGCTATTATGGGGATTTTGATATGTTCTTTTGTCTTTTTACTGTGTTTGTCTAAGTTTTGTTTTTTTATTTTGCAAGTTTTACATTATAATATGTATAATTGGCAGGAAGAAGGAGCAATGGATAACAAAATTAAAATGCAAACGAAGATAAGAGATCATGATATAGCAAGCGTAAAATCAAAGCGAAAGAAAACGGAGACTAGATCAAAAGAAAGAAAAAGCCGTGAGGGGGAGACTATGCTATTGTGGGGAGACTATTATATATATAATTGGCAGGAAGGCGGTAGAAAGGCCGAGGTGTCTGCTTCACTTCTTCAAAAAGGGGAGAGAAGGGGGGAGGGGGGAGCGTTACGTGAGCATGCTAACGAGACGGTTCCTTTTCTCTCACGGAACACCTTTGATTTTATTCTTTATTTTGGGTGCTAGGGTAATTCAACCGGTAGACCATTTCAACCAGAATAGTTCAACCGGTACACCATTTCAGCCATTTCATCACTATCACACCTAATGTCTTAAGATGGTTCCTTTTTTAACGCAACACCTATTTAATTATATTTTCGTGGAAGGATAGTTTATTCCGCAGACCATTAAAGCATTTCAACGAGTATCTATCTATCTATTGCCTGACGCCGTGATCCCCGAAGGAGTGGCCACGAACGAACCGCCCCCATGCACCTCTGTCCCCAGTCAGTCGACGCCCCTCCTCCCAACCAGCACCGCCTTCATCCATGTACTTCCTCACTCCATCCTTCCACCTCTCCTTCGGTCTACCACTCCCTCTCTGTCCTTCCACCTCGCTCTCGTACACCTTCTTAGTCATTCTCTCGCTTCCCATACGTTCCATATGGCCGAACCATCTCAAGGTGTTCCTTTTCACACTTTCCAGCACATCTACCTCCACGCCACACCTCCTTCTTACTTCCTCATTCGTCTGTCTATCCCTCCATGTAACTCTGCACGCACTTCTCAAGTAACTAATTTCCACCCCTCTCACTCTTGGTTTGAGTCTCTTCTCAAACGTCCATGCTTCGCTTCCATAAGTTAGTGTCGGGATTACCACACTGTCATGCAAGGACTTCTTCACTTCCATACTGACCACCCTATTTCTTGTTACCCGGTACTGCTTTCAGCGTTCCTACAACCATCTTCCCCTGTTGCACCCTCTCCCGCACTTCTTCATCCATAGTTCCATCTTTACTCAACACACTGCCCAGATACTTAAATGAGCTGACAATCTCCATAGCCTGAC
The DNA here is from genome assembly GCA_032716605.1 of Paralithodes platypus. Classification (NCBI taxonomy): domain Eukaryota; kingdom Metazoa; phylum Arthropoda; class Malacostraca; order Decapoda; family Lithodidae; genus Paralithodes; species Paralithodes platypus. The sequence continues at coordinate 56,097,168 of CM064496.1, read as the reverse complement.
CGTTCAACTTCACCTCACACTCTGTGGCTTCACCCTTTCGAAGACCATAACCTTGCTCTTCCCCACATTTACCTTCAGATTCCGTTTTTCGCACACTGTTCCAAACACATTTACCAGACCCTGCAACTCCCATTGATTTTTGCTCATCAGAACAGTATCATCAGCAAACAGCAGTACAGGTAGCTTCCACTCATTTCCCTCGCTTATCAGCGATACACCAACATCCACTGCTCTTCCTTGTATTTCTTTCATGACTCCATCCATATATACAGCAAACAACCACGGGGACATCATACACCCCTGTTTCAAACCAACATTCAGGTCAAAGAACTCGCTCTGCTCATTCTCCACACGTACTGCTACCTTTGCACCCTCATACATGCTCCTCACTGCTTTCAGCAGCTTGCCATCTACTCCGTATATTGTAAGTACTGTTCCCTGAACATATAGGCTACTTTAAATGTAGTACATGCCTTATAATACATGTACTTAAGTGTTATACTATCTTTTGTTAAACAGTCAAATGTAATTTAATTTTATATGTGGTTAAACAGTCAAATGTAATTTAATTTTCAAATATAATTAGTTAAATGAAATGCAGTGTTGATTTGGGCATCAGCTGACTTTGATACAGAAGCATTTTTGGTTAATGCCTGTTTATATTGCAGAATATCAATGCTAAACAACATTTACAAGATTTAGAATAGAAGACACTACTATACTTTGTAGATATGATGAATCAAACAATTACAATGAAAGTTATTGTAATGTTCATCACAAACAACCTAAGAAATAAAACACATTCACTCCAACCAATCACGAGACATTACCGCGCAGTTGCCACCACATCCACGATTCTCAATCATCAGCTGGAAAACAAAATCAGGTATAGTAACTTCTTGAGGATTATATGACGCATTTTGACAGTTTACTCTGGTTGTCATTAGACGATTGTAATACAGCTTAGGAAAGATCTACGGGCGTTTAAAATCTAAGGACCATCTGCATACACCCTCTGACTCCCCATGCCCTTTTCAATGGGAGTATATATGTGATCATGTATGTATCTTTTATGTATCTTTTATGTATCTTTTATGTATCTTTTAATACTAGTTTTAGTTTCCTCCCTTAACCTCAAACAAGCTTAACCCCCCCCCCCCCTTTTAAGTTACTGTCCCGGCCTCATAAATCACAGACTCGCTATCGCTCGCCAGGAGAATAAATCGACACCTAAATAACACGAAAAGTCTTAATATTGACCAAAAAAAAAAGTCCGAAAGGTCTTAAAATCGCCAAACTAATGGGCCGATCGTCTTAAAATCTGAAAACTAATGGGGCTAAACATGAGGAGGAAGGGGGACCAGAAAAACGACCCATCTCCCCTTAACCCTCTCCGACATATGACGCGATTTTGAGCCTATTGGAGATACTTTAAAGCCTTTGTTACCATCAGGGGTATTTAGAAACCTTTAGTTTAGTTACTTCAACCTCTGCAGTTGTCTTTGAGTTAGCTGTGGGCAGAAACCAATTTTGGAGAGGTAATTATAAGAGTGAGAGAACTATTTCGTATTGCTAATCTGGCAACCTCTGCGTCATAAATGTGTGAAAGGGTTAATAATGCCAGAATGAACTGTTAACACGTTTCATACTTCTCAAAGGGTTAAGACACTATTAACTAACCTGATAATAACAATGATTTCACCTGCAGTCTGCGGACATACCCAGCCAAAGTTGATTTCACCTGCACAGTCTGCGGACATACCCAGCCAAAGTTGATTTACCCTTTGAAGATCAGGGCGCATTTTGACAGTTTATTCTGGCTATCATTAGACGATTTTATATAATTCAGGAACGAGTTGTTGGAGTTAAAAGGGTAAAGACCATCTCAATTAACCCTCTGACTTCCATATGCCCTTCCTAATCTGAATAAAATCGTCTAATAACAGCCAGACAACAGAACAGATAGGCGTAATCGGATCAATTTTTTTCGTGGCAAGCGATCCGGTAATTTTGGTAGAACCGGACTTCTGTCGGTACATTTGTCTAGCGTAAAATGTACAAATATATTTCGAAAGGAGATCTTAGGGATGTTTTATAAGCTTGATGGTGGTCTAGGGAGGAAATTAATATAATAAATGATTTAATATATAAACATACAACTATACCCTATAACTTAAAGAAATATCCAAGAAATCTAATGTGTTTTGTGACTATATGTATCGAGGGTATGTATATGTATCGAGGGTATGTATATGTATCGAGGGTATGTATATGTAGCGAGGGTATGTATATGTAGCGAAGGTATGTATATGTAGCGAGGGTATGTATATGTATCGAGGGTATGTATATGTATCGAGGGTATGTATATGTAGCGAGGGTATGTATATGTAGCGAGGGTATGTATATGTAGCGAGGGTATGTATATGTAGCGAGGGTATGTATATGTAGCGAGGGTATGTATATGTAGCGAGGGTATGTATATGTAGCGAGGGTATGTATATGTAGCGAGGGTATGTATATGTAGCGAGGGTATGTATATCTAGCGAGGGTATGTATATGTATCGAGGGTATGTATATAAGCGAGGGTATGTATATGTAGGGTATGTATATGTAGCGAGGGTATGTATATGTAGCGAGGGTATGTATATGTAGCGAGGGTATGTATATGTAGCGAGGGTATGTATATTGTATCGAGGGTATGTATATGTATCGAGGGTATGTATATGTAGCGAGGGTATGTATATGTAGCGAGGGTATGTATATGTAGCGAGGGTATGTATATGTAGCGAGGGTATGTATATGTAGCGAGGGTATGTATATGTATCGAGGGTATGTATATGTAGCGAGGGTATGTATATGTATCGAGGGTATGTATATGTAGCGAGGGTATGTATATGTAGCGAGGGTATGTATATGTAGCGAGGGTATGTATATGTAGCGAGGGTATGTATATGTTCGAGGGTATGTATATGTAGCAGGGTATGTATATGTAGCGAGGGTATGTATATGTATCGAGGGTATGTATATGTATCGAGGTATGTATATGTATCGAGGGTATGTATATGTAGCGAGGGTATGTATATGTAGCGAGGGTATGTATATGTAGCGAGGGTATGTATATGTATCGAGGGTATGTATATGTAGCGAGGGTATGTATATGTATCGAGGGTATGTATATGTAGCGAGGGTATGTATATGTATCGAGGGTATGTATATGTATCGAGGGTATGTATATGTAGCGAGGGTATGTATATGTATCGCGAGGGTATGTATATGTAGCGAGGGTATGTATATGTATCGAGGGTATGTATATGTATCGAGGGTATGTATATGTAGCGAGGGTATGTATATGTAGCGAGGGTATGTATATGTATCGAGGGTATGTATATGTATCGAGGGTATGTATATGTATCGAGGGTATGTATATGTAGCGAGGGTATGTATATGTAGCGAGGGTATGTATATGTAGCGAGGGTATGTATATGTAGCGAGGGTATGTATATGTATCGAGGGTATGTATATGTAGCGAGGGTATGTATATGTAGCGAGGGTATGTATATGTATCGAGGGTATGTATATGTATCGAGGGTATGTATATGTATCGAGGGTATGTATATGTATCGAGGGTATGTATATGTATCGAGGGTATGTATATGTATCGAGGGTATGTATATGTAGCGAGGGTATGTATATGTAGCGAGGGTATGTATATGTAGCGAGGGTATGTATATGTAGCGAGGGTATGTATATGTATCGAGGGTATGTATATGTATCGAGGGTATGTATATGTAGCGAGGGTATGTATATGTATTGAGGGTATGTATATGTAGCGAGGGTATGTATATGTAGCGAGGGTATGTATATGTAGCGAGGGTATGTATATGTATCGAGGGTATGTATATGTATCGAGGTATGTATATTAGCGAGGGTATGTATATGTAGCGAGGGTATGTATATGTAGCGAGGGTATGTATATGTATCGAGGGTATGTATATGTATCGAGGGTATGTATATGTAGCGAGGGTATGTATATGTATCGAGGGTATGTATATGTATCGAGGGTATGTATATGTAGCGAGGGTATGTATATGTATCGAGGGTATGTATATGTATCGATGGTATGTATATGTAGCGAGGGTATGTATATGTAGCGAGGGTATGTATATCTAGCGAGGGTATGTATATGTAGCGAGGGTATGTATATGTAGCGAGGGTATGTATATGTAGCGAGGGTATGTATATGTATCGAGGGTATGTATATGTAGCGAGGGTATGTATATGTAGCGAGGGTATGTATATGTAGCGAGGGTATGTATATGTATCGAGGGTATGTATATGTAGCGAGGGTATGTATATGTATCGAGGGTATGTATATGTATCGAGGGTATGTATATGTAGCGAGGGTATGTATATGTAGCGAGGGTATGTATATGTAGCGAGGGTATGTATATGTATCGAGGGTATGTATATGTATCGAGGGTATGTATATGTAGCGAGGGTATGTATATGTATCGAGGGTATGTATATGTATCGAGGGTATGTATATGTATCGAGGGTATGTATATGTATCGAGGGTATGTATATTTAGTATTTATTTTATGTTTGTATTATTATTATTAGAAAACGTCACCGATGACCCGTAATGTTCTGGTATTAATTAACATATTGTAGACATTTTCATGATTTTCTGGTATTAATTAACATATTGTAGACATTTTCCAAGACCGACAGAATGTTATAGTTTGTTCTGTGTTAAGGGCAGATCCTTCACTTTTTGTCAATTTTTTTATTTATTTATTATTTTTCTAGTTTCCTCGCTAGACCTCCATCAAGCTTAAAATGAAGCTTTGTAAATTTTTCGGTAGAAAAATTTCCTGGCCGAAGGCCAATTCCTCTTAAATTACAAGCTCGCTATCGCTCGCCAGGAAAAAAATCGAGACCTAATTGACAGGAAAGGTCTTAAAATTGACAGAAATGGGGCGAAAGACCATAAAATCGAAAAACTAATGGGTCTAAAGATGAGGGAGAAGGTGGTCTAGAAAAGCGACTCGTCTCCCATTAAACTGTTCATAATAAATATTTTGGAATGGAAATTAAGATACACAGCGCACACAGACTGACACACACAATAGACTTTTAAAATTAAGATACACAGCGCACACAGACTGACACACAATAGACTTTCAATTAAGATACACAGCGCACACAGACTGACACACACAATAGACTTTTCAAATTAAGATACACAGCGCACACAGACTGACACACACAATAGACTTTTCAAATTAAGATACACAGCGCACACAGACTGACACACACAATAGACTTCTTTCAAATTAAGATACACAGCGCACACAGACTGACACACACAATAGATACACAGCGCACACAGACTGACACACACAATAGACTTCTTTCAAATTAAGATACACAGCGCACACAGACTGACACACACAATAGACTTCTTTCAAATTAAGATACACAGCGCACACAGACTGACACACACAATAGACTTCTTTCAAATTAAGATACACAGCGCACACAGACTGACACACACAATAGACTTCTTTCAAATTTAAAAATGCTCACTCAAACGCCCTTCAAGCTAATTTTGCAAATTTTTCGATAGAAAAATGTTTTGGCCGAAGGCCGATTTTCGTTAAGTTACAGGCTCGCTCTTGCTCGCCCATAAAAGTTCGACACCAGTATGGGGTGAAGCGTCTTATTATCGTAAAACTAATGGGGTGAAACGTCTTAATATCGCCAAACTAAAGATCTGATGGCGTCAAACTGTTGATTGCATTAGAGTGGCCCCTATCGATCCCAAGAGGTATTTCGTTAGCTGAATAAATCTGTGTAGTCCGACTGCTATGGAAAGAAGGCTACGGTACCGTACAAAAAGGGTTAATCCAAGCAGAGAACGCGTAATTGACCACTTACGAGATTCCGGCTATAAGGAAGTTGGAGCCGTAAACATCAAGATTAAACAGTAATGCAATAATAATGTAGGTTTGTGATGGATGAAAAAACATGTAGAATTTGGTTTTATGTTTTTATAAATGCACTTCAAAAGTAAATTAGCTGGTAGGCCCTAATTCGGCTAAATATCGATGTCAACAGCTCGTATACTTCCTTATTGCCTGATACTTGCAAGCTGTCTATTAAACAATGAGATCCTTGCCCAGATAAGAACAATATCAACAATACCAACATCAACAATAACAAAGAAAACGACACAGACACTCGAGATCCTGCCGTAGATTAAACTATACCCATAGTGTTATCCCTCGCGCGTGTCCGTCCTTGATTCTTTTGTTTACACTCGCCGGCTCCCACAATGCACTACCAGGGGAGTTTATTAGCCTTTCTTTCTTTCTGTGCAATGCTTAGCCCCGTCTGTACCGGTGACGTCTTTTAATTTTAATTCTGGCTACGGTACTATTACACAATGTTAGTCTGCTGAAAACGGGCCTCCAGCAATTAACAGGCTTCGAACCATCTCGCTAAACCCTTTTTAGTACCACAGACCCTTCTTAAACTGCACAAAATCGCCTAAATATTGCTAGAACATTAATATAAAGACGTCGCCGGTAGATAAGGAGTTAGCTGGAGTCGCACGAGCATCTTTAACCCCTTCAGCAAGATGACGTAATTTCTATCATATTCTGGTTACCATTAGACGATATTATTTGGCATGTAATCTATCTCTCGGACTCAAGAGGGGTAAAGACGATCCCAATAAATTATCTGAATAACACAGGCCCTTCTTAAACAACATATAATCGTTTAATTGTAGCTAGAATCAAATGGTGTCGTCGTATTGAAGGGGTTAAGGGTGGGATAGGGAGGTGGGGTGGTGGTTATTTGGCTCCCAAGACCCCCTTTGAGATACAGCTGTACATTTGTTCGACATTTGTTCGGTTCCTCCTAAATTACAGGGTTGCTATCATTCGCCAGGAAATAAATCGACACTTAAATAGCACGAAAGGTCTGAAAACTGATAAAAGAAATGGAGTGAAAGGTCATAATATCGACAAAATAATGGGGCTAAACAAGAGGGAGAGGTCCAGAAAAAAACCCCAGCCCCTTAACAATACTGTTTCATTTCATCTGACGGTAAATTTAATCCCTTAACATCTAATTTCTGGAGACTTAATGGTAAATTTAATCCCTTAGCATCTAATTTCTGGAGACTTAATGGCAAAATATGAAACCACAATGTCTCTGCATCATATTAAGACCAAGTTTATACAATTAGCACCGCATTTCACTATAAATTCTTCAAAATAACTGAGAAATCTTGATGGGAGTTTTGCAATTTACCGTCAGTTGAAAATAAACAGGGTAGTGTCGTTCCAGCTACCGCCATCCGATATTCTCCTTTGGTCTGTACCCATTGTGTGTTGTTTAGGTGCTTATGTTCTGGAAGGGTATATGGTGTCCCGAGTTTGATACCCTCATACCACATGCTTTCCTAAGCTGTTTAATAGTCAATGTACATAATAGCGTTCAATTGATGATTAATGTTAAGAGTCGATGCAATAACAAAAACAATGCAATAAAAAACCAATGCAATAACAAAACCCAATCATTGTACTCATAATTGACCCCACATGATTAATTTTGTGTTCTAGCTATTAACCCTTTCAAGATCTGGTTACCCATTTGTGTTGTTTTCTGGCTATTAGTAGACGATTTTATTCAGTTTTGGAAGGGTATATGGAAGCCAGACGGTTAGTTTGATACCCTCATAATTCCCACAGATCCTTCCTAAGCTGTTGATAATAGTCTAATGATAACCATAATAAGCGTTCAAAACTTGTCATAATCCTTAGAGTTTAAGAGTCGATGCAATAACAAAACACAATGCAATAACAAAACACAATGCAATAACAAAACACAATGCAATAACAAAACACAATGCAATAACAAAACACAATGACTAAACTCAGAAATGTATTTTATTTTATTTTGTTTATCTAGCTATTTATTAAACGCCGGTTTTATTCAGTTTAGTAAGGACCTTTTGTTGTCAAGGGGTTAAGATAGATTATCTCTGTATATCTTTGCTATGTGAAGTCTTGTTACTATAATTGAAGGTTCACCCAGACGATTTTATATGAGAGAGAGAGAGAGAGAGAGAGAGAGAGAGAGAGAGAGAGAAGAGAGAGAGAGAGAGAGAGAGAGAGAGAGAGAGAGAGAGAGAGAGAGAGAGAGAGAGAGAGAGAGAGAGAGAGAGAGAGAGAGAGAGAGAGAGAGAGAGAGAGAGAGAGAGAGAGAGAGAGAGAGAGAGAGAGAGAGAGAGAGAGAGTCTTTACACTGGGAACACCCCCCAGGCGATGTTCTTAATGAGACTGTCTTTATTTCAGACCGCTTTCATACTCACACTTTCTTTCAACTTATCTATCTAAACTGCTTATTATGATTTTCACCACTTCCTCTCCCTCTCTCAACTGTTTATTATGCTTTCCACCCTAACTTACTCTCACTCTCACTCTCTCTCATCTATCTATCTCTGTATGTGATTATCTGACTATGGTTGGTTGCCTGTGTCTGTCTGAATAAATAAAAATAACACCATATGAGGAGGAGCACCTTTATTCACAACGTTTCGCTTGTAGTATTAAAAGTGCTAAGTTTTTCTCCTCAAATATGTATTGTTATCCCCACTATCATATTGTCGAGGTTTGGTATCCCATTATCTGTGTGTGTGTCAATACGGTCGCAATCCAAAACGGTCACCATCCATATTTAATGTTGTGTCTGTTTATATATACATTATAATTATATATCTCACGTAGTTATATACCATTCTCTCTTTCTTTCTCTCTCTCTCTCTCTCTCGTAGCTATATTCCATTATCTCTCTCTCTTCATCCCTCACTTTCCCCATCATCACTTCCCGCCTCCTTTTTTTATTCCCTCTATCACGGCTCCTCCCCTCATTATCTCCTCAGCCCGCCAAAACGATGGCATACACCACCCAGCGTTAAGGCCCAAAGTCCCACTGACCACCCAAGGGATTCTGAGCCTTGAGAATTGCGCGAGCTATGCCTTTGTTTACAAGATTTTCCCGCGCTAATGACTGGGTGTACAGTTGCCAGACACCTCCCGCGCGATAAAACTAATCAAATCCTAAAACTAATTATCGTGCATATACATTAAACGGGGATATTATTTTAGTGTTTTATTGATTTTCACTATAAGATTAGCCTACGTGGTTTAACTAAGATTCATAGCGGCTTAATGTGACGTTTTGTGCTTGCCCATCAGCTGGCAACAGTGTCGGTTTCATCTCGTCTGAGGCGCCGAAATTTTTTAATTAGGAAGTTAAAAAATGAAGAAAAAGCCAGAGATTCTGCCCGTGATTGTGGCGGTGGTGGTGAGGGATGGTGGTGGAGAGAGTGTGTGTGTGTGTGTGTGTGTGTGTGTGTGTGTGTGTGTGTGTGTGTGTGTGTGTGTGTGATAGAGAAAGAGATACAATATGAATTCATTCTTAATGTAAATTGGTCTTAAAATAGTTAATCTTATATCATGTCTTCACTTTGACACAAAACCACTTCGTAGTTAAGTTACAGTTACACAGATACTCAGACCACACAGACCTTGCTGCGGTTCCAACAAGGTGGTCCGGCCTTAATACTACTAGACGGGGACAGTTTATAGTGGAAGAATTGGACAGTAAATAGAGAGAGAGAGAGAGATGCTGTGCCCGACTACATAGAGCACTTACGACGCCGCATCTCTCTATGACCATCGTATCTTGGGACGTCTTCTTAACCCCATCAGTACCTCACATTCTGGACACTGACTATTTTATTCGGCTTAGGAAGGATATGTGGTAGTGAAAAGGATTAAATTAGTGAGTATGTAGCCTTTTCATTGTTAGAGGTCCTTCCTAAGCCAAATTAAGAGGGTTAAATGATCTAATAGTTGCCAGAATATAATGCAATGGACACCACCGGTACTGAATGGGTTAGACCAGACCATAGTAAAGCCCTCAACTCAACGAAATAATAAGAAATACACTAATCTTTTAAAAAAATACTGGAAATATGTTCTTTTCGTCATTACTCAACACTCACTCCTTTAGTCTTCGTTCGGTTCAGACAGTGTGCTCTTCGTATATGTTAACACTATCTGATCCGCCGTCTCAGAGGTTATTATGATAGTGATTATATATTTTTGAGGATTTTGCTTGCTTTTGCCATTTTCGAGCAATGTATTCTAGCTTGTCCCCTGAGCTAACAAAAACGCCTTCCCCGACTTCCTTCAAACCCCCCAAAAATGCCCACCCAGACTCACCTTCAAGCAAACATTTTACATTTTTCGATAGCAAAATGTCCTGCCCGAAGGTCGATTTCTTCTAAGTTACAGACTTGCTACCGTTCGCCCCCGAAAATCGACGCCTTAACCCCTTCTGTACCAGCGACGTATTTTTAACTTTATTCTGGCTACTATTAGACAAAACAAATCAGCTTGTATAGGGCCTCCAGCAATTACCAGGCTTTCTTCTTTCTACTTAACAAATCGTCGAAAAATATAGCTAGAATAAAATATAAAAGCCATCGTCGGTACGGAAGGGGTTAATGGGGTGAAGCGTCTTATCATCGCCAAAGTAATGGGGTGAAACGAATGGAAAACGACGAAATGCTGGACAACGAAATATACGCGAAAGGGGGAATATGGAAAAAAGAGAACATTATAGACATTACCAAACGTAGGAAAGAAAAACGGAACAAAAATGAGAAGTGAAGAGGGGAAGAAGAGACAGAATGAGAGGGAATAGAAAAACAAGAATAAGAGGAAACAGACAGACAAGAATGAGGAAATAAATTAAAAAAAATAAGGTAAGAATGAGAGAATTGGCAGAATGAGGGGCTAGAAAGACAAGAATGAAAAGGAATAGACAAGAATGAGAACAAATGATAAGAATGAGGTGAAATAAAAAAGGCAAGAGAATGGCAGGAATTAGAAGAAATTGATAAGCATTTTATACAAATGAGAACAAATTGACAAGAATGGGAAGAAATTGATAAAAATGAGAAATTGGTAAGAATGAGAAATTGAGAAGAATGAGAAAAAAAAATAAGAATGAGAAAAAAAAATAGAAGACATTGATAATGAAAATAAATAACTAAGAAAGAATGAGATGACATCTCTATTCTTTGATATATTTTTTATCTCAACATCTCTCTCGCTCTCTCTCTTAGCTCCCCCCCCCCCCCTCCCTCTCCACTTGAAAGAGAGACTGGTGGCTTCATTGTTTATATAATTAGCATACCAGTTAAAGAGAGAGAGAGAGAGAGAGAGAGAGAGAGAGAGAGAGAGAGAGAGAGAGAGAGAGAGAGAGAGAGAGAGAGAGAGAGAGAGAGCGAGCGAGGGCGAAAAAGAGAGATCATACTTTCCTATAAATACGTAAATAATTGTAAATAGACTGTATTCAATAAAAACTAATCATAACCTGGTGTTTAGATAGAGATATTGTATAATGTATTTTGCATCTTTGACCAGCAGCATATCAGTCATATGTATTATATACATATAATGTGTAACTAAAAGAAAAGCGAGAGAATGATGATAATAAAAGTGAAGAATGCAGGAATATAAGCAGGAATTAACGAATAATTATATAAGATGACCATTACAATATAGACGAAGCAATAGACGGCAAAATTGAAAGAAGAGAAGGATAAGAAAAGAAAGGGGAGGGAAGTGAAGAAAGGGGAAGGGAAATGAAGAAAGGGGAGGGAAGTGAAGAAAGGGGAAGGGAAATGAAGAAAGGGGAGGGAAGTGAAGAAAGGGGAGGAAGTGAAGAAAGGGGAGGGAAGTGAAGAAAGGGGAGGGAAGTGAAGAAAGGGGCAGGGAAATGAAGAAAGGGGAGGGAAGTGAAGAAAGGGGAGGGAAGTGAAGAAAGGGGAGGGAAGTGAAGAAAGGGGAAGGGAAATGAAGAAAGGGGAGGGAAGTGAAGAAAGGGGAGGGAAGTGAAGAAAGGGGAGGGAAGTGAAGAAAGGGGAAGGGAAATGAAGAAAGGGGAGGGAAGTGAAGAAAGGGGAGGGAAGTGAAGAAAGGGGAGGGAAGTGAAGAAAGGGGAAGGGAAATGAAGAAAGGGGAGGGAAGTGAAGAAAGGGGAGGGAAGTGAAGAAAGGGGAGGGAAGTGAAGAAAGGGGAGGGAAGTGAAGAAAGGGGAAGGGAAATGAAGAAAGGGGAGGGAAGTGAAGAAAGGGGAGGGAAGTGAAGAAAGGGGAAGGGAAATGAAGAAAGGGGAGGGAAGTGAAGAAAGGGGAAGGGAAGTGAAGAAAGGGGAGGGAAGTGAAGAAAGGGGAAGGGAAATGAAGAAAGGGGAGGGAAGTGAAGAAAGGGGAGGGAAGTGAAGAAAGGGGAGGGAAGTGAAGAAAGGGGAGGGAAGTGAAGAAAGGGGAAGGGAAATGAAGAAAGGGGAGGGAAGTGAAGAAAGGGGAAGGGAAATGAAGAAAGGGGAAGGGAAATGAAGAAAGGGGAGGGAAGTGAAGAAAGGGGGAAGGAAAAATATGATAGAAAGATACCAAGAGTCGGAAAGGCAGAGATAGACCGATACAATTTATATAAATACAAATACAGATATTAATAGGTAAATATTTAGGACCGACAGAGAGATGGATTTATGTCGATATATACCGATTGATATGGAATGACATAACAGATAATTGAAGACAGATGGACATACACAGATAGATAGGCTACAAATATATATATATATATATATATATATATATATATATATATATAGAGAGAGAGAGAGAGAGAGAGAGAGAGAGAGAGAGAGAGAGAGAAAAAAATAAAATTGATAGAAATACATACATACATGCATGCATACATACATTACATAATTACATACATGCATACATAGACAGACATACAGGCAGATAGACAGACAGGCAGATAGATACATACATACATAGAGAGAGAGAGAGCGAGGCAGGGGGGGGGGAGGGGGGTAGGGTCTAAGAGGGGTGGTGGGTGTAGTAATAATTATGATAAAAAACGAGAGATGAATATGCATTTGAAAAGACCCCTTTGTCTGGGTCTGTGCTTGGGGCTGGGGGGGAGGGGGCATTTAAAAGAGAGAGAGAGAGAGAGAGAGAGAGAGAGAGAATGTGTGTGTGAGTGAGTGTCTGTGTGTGCATGAGTATGTGAGTGTGAAAGATTGTGAGAGTGAGAGAATGTGGGAGTGAGTTTGTGAGTGAGAGTGAAAGTATTACATAGTACAAAAATGTCTTATATACGGTACATGGACACGGGTTACTATATACAATTACACAACCCTTTATCTCCATTTCATCAATTACACAACCCTTTATCTCCATTTCATCAATTACACAACCCTTTATCTCCATTTCATCAATTACACAACCCTTTATCTCCATTTCATCAATTACACAACCCTTTATCTCCATTTCATCAATTACACAACCCTTTATCTCCATTTCATCAATTAACTCCTTGAGGATTATGACGCGTTTTGCACCATATTCTGGCTCTTACTAGGCGATTTAGTTAAGTAAAGGAGGAATATGCGCGAGTCCAAAGGTTAAGGGGGATGATTCACTTTTTGGTAGATATTTTTCATTTATTATTGACACCTAAATAGCACGAAAGGTCTTAATATTGACACAGAAATGGGTCGAAAGTTCTTAAAATCGACAAACTAATGGGGCAAACATCCTAAAAACTAATGGGACTAAACATGAAGGGAGAAGGGTGTCTAGCAAAACAACCCATCTCCCCTTAATTGAGATCCACTTAACCCCACTGATTGCTAGAGGTCTTTCCTAAGCAGTATAAAATCGCCTACTAATAGCCAGAAGAAACCACTAAAACCCATCTTATGCCTCAAAGGGTTAATAAGGATGTTAATTCAACGCACCGGGGTTAACCCTTTGAGGATCATGACAAGTATTAGCCGTTTCTTCTGGCTATCATTAGACAATTGTATACAGTTTAGGAAGGACCTGTGGGGAATTATAAGGGTAAAGACTATCGTATACTTAACTCTCCGACTCCCATACACCCTTCCTAATCTGCATAAAATCGTCTAATAATAGCCAGCAAACCGAAAAGAAATGCGTCATCGGATCTTGAAAGGGTTAAATTAAGGGCCCCAACGAAGAAGGACAACCAAGTGCCGCGCCCGCCGATCTTCATTAGAGACCCCGATAATGACAGAGATCGGCCAATATCCGCCATTTTGGTGCCACTGGTAGTATTTCCCAGGGTTCGTCAACACAAAGGCTGCAACCAGACACAACATGGCGCAATATCTCTGTATTGAAGTGAAATATCGTTGAATTGACACAATTGTACCTGTTGTTGGGAGAGAGGTATCCTGACCAGGAATCGAACCCACTCACTCCAGGTATATTTGGGAGAGCTGGGCACCGTAACCACTCGGCCATGAGCGGATAATTGTACCTGTATTTACTTGATGTACCATACAGTTATGCTCTTTTAATAAACTATCTTGTCTATTTGTTTCTGTTCTTGTCTTTCTTTTTTTATTTTAGTACACTATCTGGTTCCTACACCTTCTTAGTACATCCTTGGAATATATTAAGATATTAGATATAAGTAGGAGAGAGAGGGGGGGGGGGTGTGGGGGAGGGTAGGGGGGGGGGGGGGGGGGGGGGGGGGGGGGGGGGGGGGGGGGGGGGGGGGGGGGGGGGGGGGGGGGGGTGGGGGGGGGGGGGGGGGAGAGAGGGAGGAATAGCGCCGGAATCGTTCATGTTGGAATTATTAGCAAAAGTTAGAACAAAGAATTCAGCTTTGTCAGAGGAAGAAATAACAGACGTGCCATCAGAGTAGAAAAGAGGAGGGAAAGACGAGGAAGCTAAATTATTGAAGAGGTTTTTGGCTAGCTGCCAGAAAGATTGGAAAGAACTAGATTTGGAAAGTTCAAAGAATTTGCTATTGATGAAAGAGATTTTGGCGAATCTAAGAAAACAGTTGGCTTGATTCTGGCCAGAAACATATAGAGATTCCTGAGTTTGATCACGACGGTACCATTTGAATGCTTCCTCTGGCCCCGGAAGCAATAATAATTCCATGGGAAAGCAAAGAAGTACTGCTGAAGAGCCTCTCAAGTCGGCAGCGCCAAAGTGCCACAAGTGCCGCCGGCTGGGAGGATCGAATGGCAGTACTGGAGATATAGGACAGGTAACAAAGATAAAGTTATGATCTGAGGAACCCAACCGAGAGAAAAGATTTACAGCATAAGCAGAAGGATCAAAGGTTAGAAATAAGTCAAGGTTTTTGGTCCGATCTCCATGACGGTCAGGGATACGTGTAGGGTAGGGTTCTGAACTAATTGCTCCAGGTCATTTAGGATGGAGATTTAGGCTCGTTCACAAGGTTGGTCTGTGAAATGATAGGAGAGCCATTGGTGGTGGCGAACATTGAAATATCCCAAGATGGAGCTCTTTGAGAAATGAGAGGTTGACAGGGTGTTCTCCACTTTAGAATTTAGACAGCTGAAGAATTTGGGGAAGTCAGTAAAGTTAGGGGAGAGATAGACAGCACATAAATATTTAGTTTGAGAGTGATAAGAAACTTTGTTCCAGAGAGTTGAGAATTCAGAGGAGTTTAAGTTGGAAACATGAGAGTAAGTAAGTTTGTTGTGCATTATTATATGCAACATCAACCTTTGGCTTGGAAACTAGGATAGAAAATGTAGGAGACAGAAGAGGGGCTGCTGACAGTTGCCTCAGACACGAGTCTCGGTGAGGAAAAGAAGATCAGGTTTGTTGAAGGAGAGGTGGTGTTCAACAGGGGGATAATAGAGGAATACTGAGTTAATGAAGGCGTATACCGTAATCAAAACAAAAGCAAAATAATAAAACAACTTAATTGGTAATATATATATATATATATATATATATTATTAGTGTGGGTGGTTTCCTGGGATGTTGATAATAACGTGGTGATAATAGGAATTGCGCACACTCTCTCTCTCTCTCTCTCTCTCTCTCTCTCTCGCGCTCTCATTATCTTACCAATTTTCATCTCGCCCACAAAAATACCTCCCTTTTTGTTTCACCCCCCCCCCCCCCCCACCATTGTGTTTAATTAATGGTGTTCTCAATTATTTCTCCTGGTCCACCACGCCCGGTCTTTATCAGTATTGTTCTTATCTCTTTCCTTCTCTCTCCTCCTCCTTCTTCTTCTTCTCTTACCCAGGGGCTCGCTTCCTTCCTGTCAACCCCCACTCCCCCCGACCCCAACCCCCACACACTCTTTTATCTCTCTCTCTCTCGAACTCACTCAATCTCGCTTACTCACTCTTACTCTTACCTTACTCAATTTCACACACTCACTGACATCTCACTCTCTCTCGCTCTCTCCTCTCCCCCCTCGTCTCATCTCAGACTCTCGCCCGTCCATCTCTCTCTCTCTCGTCATTCTTGAAAGAAAGAAAAATCGTTACCGGTACCGGTACAACCAATTACTGAACCTTTAGTAGATGAGATCGGATAATACACTAAAGATAAAAGGATGTAATGCCCTCTAATACCTTCTTTGGCAGCATGTTTTTGACATCAGAAGACCTTAGTGATATCCCTACAGCAGCACCAATTCAGATAGGTTTTTTTTATGCTCTAAGCACTATCAACATTAGAGAGAGAGAGAGAGAGAGAGAGAGAGAGAGAGAGAGAGAGAGAGAGAGAGAGAGAGAGAGAGAGAGAGAGAGAGAGTTGAACTATTTGGAATAACTCAAGTTGACTTAATCGCCTGGACCCTATACAATCTCACCTATAGTTCTAAAGGAAGCTAAATGTGAGCTCTGCAAACCACTGATATTGTGCATTAATAAATCCGTGCAATCTGGGACGATGCCTGACGAGTGGAAATTCGCTAACGTAACACCGATATTTAATTAAGGTAGCACACCTTTACCTAGTAACTACCGTCCAATTAGATTAACCCTTTGAGAATTATGACGCGTTTTGACATTCCATTCTGGCTATCATTAGACGATATTATTTAGATTAGGAGGGTTCTAATTGAGATAGTATTGACCCTTATAATTCCCAAAGATTGTGCCTAAATTGTTTAAAATCGTCTAATGATAGCCACAATAAACTGTAAAAATGCGTCATAATCCTCAAGGGGTTAACCTCAGTTGTCTGTAAAATGTTAGAAACACTCATAAGAGGTACACTCATAAATCACTTCGAGGAAAACGACATACTCAAAGATACTCGACATGGCTTCCGTAACAAACATTCCTGCTTTAAAAACCTCTTGGATTTCTTTCACGATAGGCCTATCCTCAATTGGTATGACGAGAGTAAAGCTGTAGATATTATATATACTGTATATCTTGATTTTCAAAACGTCTTTGACAAAGTTCCCCACAAACATTTATTGACAAAATTAAAAGCGCATGGAATACGAGGCGCCAAACTAATGGGGGCGAACGTCCTACAATCTGAAAACTAATGGGGATAAAAATGAGGGAGAAGTGGGGGTTCAGAAAATGCAACTACCTTCCCCGTTAAGAACAGCCAAACAAGACAACATCCACAAACCATCAAGAGTACACAATAATTACCAACATAATCGCTGGAATCTGCATCCCCCCCAATATCCCCTTCCCTATGCATACCAGCTCATCCATATTCATACCCCCCCCCCCCCACTACTTACATCCGGGGGGGGGGGGGGGGAGGTCACGTGACAAGGGGGGGTGGGGTTTAGAGTGATGGCCTAGGCGTTATTGATAATTAATGACACGAGGACTGTAATGGGGGGGGGGGGGTCTAAATGAGGGAGGGGGGTTTGTTTATGTTTGGGGTGTCGAGGGGAGAAGGGAGGAGAGGAGGGGAGGGGGTGCATTGAAACTGGTGAATACTTATAAAGAGAATGGCAAAAAGATGGAGTTTTATGTAATGACACTTAACCCCTTCAGCACGAGGACACCTTTTTTATCTTTGACT
>CM064496.1:56058212-56079097 GCA_032716605.1 Paralithodes platypus | reverse complement strand
TTAACTCCTTGAGGTTTTATTTTTTTTTTATTTTTTAAAAGACCTCCGTCTACTTATTGTGAGAAAACCTGTTATCCCTCCGGCAAATTGTGGGGTTGAGTGAGCTGGAAGGGGGGGACAGTGAATGAAGGAGGTGCATGTTTTTCATAATACGTGTGGCTAGCCCCAAACGCGCTAGCAACTGTGGCTTTCATCCATACGACACATCCCCTTTTAGTAATGGTTGCATCACACCGTTTACATACAAATAAGGTTTTATGTTTGGTTTTAAAAAAACCCTACTGTGGAAAGACTTCTCGGATAACACCACTCCTGCCGGGCCTCTCCACGCAGTGGGCATGACTCAGTCCTGTCGAACTGAGCTCATGACGCTGGTGATGGCATTGCCCCGGAGGATAGCCATCCCTAGGTTTTGCTTGAGCCAGAGTGTTTCCCGGGGGTTCTCCTGAAACTTCCTCCTGATTTTACGGCCTCTTTCATTCCAACCATCTTAAGGGTGGTAGGGCCGAAGACTCCTGAAAGTTTCCGAATGCCAGGGGCTCGAACTGATGAATGCTGGCGATGGCTTGATATTTTTCTCCGCTTTTTATTTTCTGCTATCCTGGGCGGCTTGCACCCCTGCTTCGTCCGGCGTTTTCTGGCGGTCGTTGGTTGTGGATAAAGTGGCAACACATGTGGCATCCCACACGATTCTTTGAGGATTATTAGGCGTTTTGCAACCATATTCTGGCTCTGACTATGCGATTTAGTTAAGTACAAGGAGGAATATGCGCGAGTCCAAAGGTTAAGGGGGATGATTCACGTTTTGGTAGATATTTTTCATTTATTTATTGACACCTAAATAAGTCACGAAAGGTCCTTAATATTGACACCGAAATGGGTTCGAAAGTTCTTAAAATCGACAAACTACTGGGCAAAACTCCCTAAAAACTAATGGGACTATAAACATGAAAGGGAGAAAGGGTGTCTAGCACAACACCACCGCATCTCCCCTTAATTGAGATCCACTAATTACCCCACTGATTGCTAGAGAGGTCTTTCCTAAGCAGTATAAAATCGTCCTACTAATAGTGCCAGAAGAAACCACTACAACCCATCTTATGCCTCAAAGGGTGAATAAGGGATGTGAATTCAACGCACCGGGGTTAACCCTTTGAGGATCATGACAAGTCATTAGCCGTTTCTTTCTTTCTTCTGGCTATCATTAGACAATTGTAATACATTTTAGGAAGGACCTGATGGGGAATTATAAGGGTAAAGACCTATCGTATACTTAACTCTCCGACTCCCATACACACCCTTCCTAAGCTGCATAAAATCGGTCTAAATATAGCCCAAAAAACAAACCGAAAAGAAATGCGTCCTCGGATCTTGAAAGGGTTAAATTAAGGGCCCCAACGAAGAAGGACAAACCAAGTGCCGCGCCCGCCGATCTTCATTAGAGACCCCGTAAATGACAGAGCTCGGACAATATCCCCGCCATTTTGGTGCCACAACTGGTAGTATTTCCCAGGGTTCGTCCACACAAAGGCTGCAACCATACACAACTTGGCGCAATATGCCTGTATTGAGTGAAATATCGTTGAATTTTTGACACAATTGTCACCTGTTGTTGGGAGAGAGGGATCCTGACCAGGAATCGAACCCACGTCACTCCAGGTATCTTGGGAGATCCGGGGCACCGTAACCACTCGGCCATGAGCGGATAATTGTACCTGTATTTAACTTGATGTACCATACAGTTATGCTCTTTAATACTATCTTGTCTATTTGTTTCTGTTCTTGTCTTTCTTTTTTTATTTTAGTACACTATCTGGTTTCCTACACCTTCTTGTACATCCTTGGAATATAATTAAGATATTTAGATTATAGTAGAGAGAGGGGGGGGGGGGGGGTTGGTGGGGGTGGGGGGGGGGGTAGGGGGGGAGCGGGGGGGGGGGGTGGGGGGGGGTGGGGGGGGGGGGGAGTGGGGGGGGGGTGATGGGCACAAAGAGAGGGGGGGGGGTGGGGTGGGTGGGGGGGGGGGGGGGGGGATTGGGGGGGCTTATGGGGGATGTGGGTGGGGGGGGTGGGGGGGGGGGGGGGGGGGGGTGGGGGGGAGGTGGGGGAAGGGGGGGGGGGGGGGGGGGGGGCGGTGGGGGGGGGGGGGGGGGTGGGGGGGGCGGAGTAGGGGGGGGGGGGGGGGGGGGGGGGTGTGGGGGGGGGGGGGGGGGGGTGGGGGGGGGGGGGGGGGGGGGGTGGGGGGGAGGGGGGGGGGGGCGGGTTGGGGGGGGGGGGGTGGGGGGGTGGGGGGGGGGGGGGGGGGGGGGGGGGGGGGGGGGGGGGGTGAAGGATAGGGGGCAATAGGCGCCGGAATCGTTCATGTTTGGAATTATTAGCAAAAGTTAGACCAAAGAATTCAGCTTTGTCAGAGGAAGAATACAAGACGTTGCCATCAAGTAGAAAAAGGAGGTGAAAGCCTAGTAAGCTAAATGTTGAAGAGGTTTTTGGCTAGCTGCCATAAAGATTGGAAAGAACTAGATTCTTGGAAAGTTCAAAGAATTTTGGCTATTGATGAAAGCAGTAGAATTTTGGCGAACTACGAAAACAGTTGTCTTGAAATTCTGGGCCAGAAACATAATAGATATTCCTGATTATTGCTCACGACCGGTACCATTTGAATGCTTCCTCTGGCCCGGAAGCAATATAATTCCATGGGAAAGCAAATAAGTACTGCTGAAGAGCCTCTCATTCCGGCAGCGCCAAATTAGCCACAAGTGCCAGCCCGGCTGGGAGGATCGAATGGCAGTACTGGAGATATAGGACATGTAACAAAGATAAAGTTCCGATCCTGAGGAACCCAACCGAGAGAAAAGATTTACAGCATAATCAGAAGGATCAAAGGTTCAAAGAAGTCAAGGTTTTTGGTCACGATTCTCCATGACGGGTCAGGGATACGTTGAGGGATCAGGGTTTCTGAACCTAATTGCTCCAGGTCATTTAGGATGGAGATTTAGGCTCGTTCCACAAAGGTTGGTACTGTGAAATGATAGGAGAGCCATTGGTGGTGGCGAACATTGAAATATCCCAAGATGGAGCTCTTTGAGAAATGAGAGGTTGACAGGGTGTTCCTTTCTTCCACTTTAGAATTTAGACAGCTGAAGAATTTGGGGAAGTCAGTAAAGTTAGGGGAGAGATAGACAGCACATAAATATTTAGTTTGAGAGTGATAAGAAACTTTGTTCCAGAGAGTTGAGAATTCAGAGGAGTTTAAGTTGGAAACATGAGAGTAAGTAAGTTTGTTGTGCATTATTATATGCAACATCAACCTTTGGCTTGGAAACTAGGATAGAAAATGTAGGAGACAGAAGAGGGGCTGCTGACAGTTGCCTCAGACACGAGTCTCGGTGAGGAAAAGAAGATCAGGTTTGTTGAAGGAGAGGTGGTGTTCAACAGGGGGATAATAGAGGAATACTGAGTTAATGAAGGCGTATACCGTAATCAAAACAAAAGCAAAATAATAAAACAACTTAATTGGTAATATATATATATATATATATTATTAGTGTGGGTGGTTTCCTGGGATGTTGATAATAACGTGGTGATAATAGGAATTGCGCACACTCTCTCTCTCTCTCTCTCTCTCTCTCTCGCGCTCTCATTATCTTACCAATTTTCATCTCGCCCACAAAAATACCTCCCTTTTTGTTTCACCCCCCCCCCCCCCCCCCCCCCCCCACCATTGTGTTTAATTAATGGTGTTCTCAATTATTTCTCCTGGTCCACCACGCCCGGTCTTTATCAGTATTGTTCTTATCTCTTTCCTTCTCTCTCCTCCTCCTTCTTCTTCTTCTCTTACCCAGGGGCTCGCTTCCTTCCTGTCAACCCCCACTCCCCCCCACCCCCACCCCCACACACTCTTTTATCTCTCTCTCTCTCGAACTCACTCAATCTCGCTTACTCACTCTTACTCTTACTCAATTTCACACACTCACTGACTCTCACTCTCTCTCTCTCTCTCTCTCTCTCTCTCTCTCTCTCTCTCTCTCTCATTCTTGAAAGAAAGAAAATCGTTACGGTACCGGTACACCAATTACTGAACCTTTAGTAGATGAGATCGGATAATACACTAAAGATAAAGGATGTAATGCCCTCTAATACCTTCTTTGCAGCAGTTTTGACATCAGAAGACCTTAGTGATATCCCTACAGCAGCACCAATTCAGATATTTTTTTTTTATGCTCTAAGCACTATCAACATTAGAGAGAGAGAGAGAGAGAGAGAGAGAGAGAGAGAGAGAGAGAGAGAGAGAGAGAGAGAGAGAGAGAGAGAGAGAGAGAGTTGAACTATTTGGAATAACTCAAGTTGACTTAATCGCCTGGACCCTATACAATCTCACCTATAGTTCTAAAGGAAGCTAAATGTGAGCTCTGCAAACCACTGATATTGTGCATTAATAAATCCGTGCAATCTGGGACGATGCCTGACGAGTGGAAATTCGCTAACGTAACACCGATATTTAATTAAGGTAGCACACCTTTACCTAGTAACTACCGTCCAATTAGATTAACCCTTTGAGAATTATGACGCGTTTTGACATTCCATTCTGGCTATCATTAGACGATATTATTTAGATTAGGAGGGTTCTAATTGAGATAGTATTGACCCTTATAATTCCCAAAGATTGTGCCTAAATTGTTTAAAATCGTCTAATGATAGCCACAATAAACTGTAAAAATGCGTCATAATCCTCAAGGGGTTAACCTCAGTTGTCTGTAAAATGTTAGAAACACTCATAAGAGGTACACTCATAAATCACTTCGAGGAAAACGACATACTCAAAGATACTCGACATGGCTTCCGTAACAAACATTCCTGCTTTAAAAACCTCTTGGATTTCTTTCACGATAGGCCTATCCTCAATTGGTATGACGAGAGTAAAGCTGTAGATATTATATATACTGTATATCTTGATTTTCAAAACGTCTTTGACAAAGTTCCCCACAAACATTTATTGACAAAATTAAAAGCGCATGGAATACGAGGCGCCAAACTAATGGGGGCGAACGTCCTACAATCTGAAAACTAATGGGGATAAAAATGAGGGAGAAGTGGGGGTTCAGAAAATGCAACTACCTTCCCCGTTAAGAACAGCCAAACAAGACAACATCCACAAACCATCAAGAGTACACAATAATTACCAACATAATCGCTGGAATCTGCATCCCCCCCAATATCCCCTTCCCTATGCATACCAGCTCATCCATATTCATACCCCCCCCCCCCCCCTACTTACATCCGGGGGGGGGGGGGGAGGTCACGTGACAAGGGGGGGTGGGGTTTAGAGTGATGGCCTAGGCGTTATTGATAATTAATGACACGAGGACTGTAATGGGGGGGGGGGGTCTAAATGAGGGAGGGGGGTTTGTTTATGTTTGGGGTGTCGAGGGGAGAAGGGAGGAGAGGAGGGGAGGGGGTGCATTGAAACTGGTGAATACTTATAAAGAGAATGGCAAAAAGATGGAGTTTTATGTAATGACACTTAACCCCTTCAGCACGAGGACACCTTTTTTATCTTTGACTCTGGCTAAAATGATATGTTTTTTATGCAGTTTAAGAAGGTCCTACGTTATTAAGAGGGTTTATTGAGATCGTTTTTACCTATATGAGTCGTAGAAGTACATTATGAACTAAACAAAATTGTCTAATATTAACCAAAATATTATGAAACCTACGTAATGGTGGTTATGGTATTAAGGAAATCTAAGATGTAAGTCCCAATAACTGCACAATGGCGGGTTTTGATGTGAAGTTTATCTTTACAAACATCCCACTAGATGAGACTTATTAAATGCACTAACCAACTGTTTAACCATTCCAATTGTCTTTATGGATATAATAGGTTACAATTGCGAAAACGTCTTAATATTGTTGTTAAGGATTGTATATTTATTTGTAATGGACATCCTGACAAGTAGGTAGATGAAATTACGATGGGTAACCTATTTGGACCCACATTAAGTAACCTAGCCCTATTCTTTAGTTATCATAAACGGAACTGGTTGAATGACTACCATGAGGATATTAAACCAGTATTCTACAGAAAATACGTGGAAGACGCGTTTATAATATTCAAATCTGAAGAATAAATCCCGTTATTTCTTCCCAACATAGAATTTACGTTTGAGATTGAGAAAGAGAACACAATTAGTTTTATAGATATCATATTAGTATCGAGAACAGTAACAACAGCTTCACCTCTTGAACTATAAACATAACCTTGTCGCTACTCTTGTTAACCGAGCATAGAAAATGTGTTCAAATTACTTAATTTTACACCAGGAATTTACTTACATAAAAGAACTCATGCTTAGGAATGGTTTCCCTAAGTTCTTCATAGAATTGCACATCGGAAAAACTTGCAGTAAAGTATTGACACCTGAGTCACACGTCAGACGGTTCCACATAATGTAGTCTACTTTACACTAGCGGACCGAGGACCGAGGAGTTATAACCTTATACATCAAATAATCAAACTCAGTTGCATTAACAGTAACATTTAAAACAGAACGAGCAATCGATGATATGTTTCCATGCAAAAGACAAAATCCCCACTTCCTTAGAATTGTCTCTGCTTTTGTTATCTATGTGGATGAGGGAGACAAAGGGCAAAACTGCCTGTGACGAGTGCCTCACCTAGAGTTAAAGAGTGACAGGGCCAAAATCAAGGAATGTTCGAGCCAAAATATCTGGACACGTGTGATAGCTGCCAGGCGTCATGCATAAGGACACACGTGTGATAGCTGCCAGGCGTCATGCATAAAGACACACGTGTGATAGCTGCCAGGCGTCATGCATAAGGACACACGTGTGATAGCTGCCAGGCGTCATGCATAAGGACACACGTGTGATAGCTGCCAGGCGTCATGCATAAGGAAAACGGGTAGACATAATAATTATAAAGACACGCATTCATGAACACCCAGGTAAATTCGGATGCCATAGTTTCTAGTCCACTCATAAACATTCGTGGACTTGCGTATTTCTAATTATGGAATTGTACCAGTATCTTTGGACACGATTTTTTGAATATAGGCTAATGTTCTTTAGGCCTACACTAACTATAAAACTATATACCGTATATGTTATTTATTGAAAAGCAACTTTTATCCACAAATCAATCCAGTTAGTAATAAACACGAGATGAGAAAGGTAAGATGGATGTCTGAGATCAAACTGCAAGACATGATACCGGTACCTAGTGATGAGTTGAGGAGACAGTTAGGTATCAAGAGTATCAGTGATGATATGCGTACTAGCAGGCTTGGATGGTTTGGGCATGTGGAGAGGATGGCTGAACTAAACTAGGTGAAAAGATGCAAGTCCGTGAAGGTGGAGGGAGTTGAACCAAGGGGCAGACCAAATAACACGTGGGGTCAGATCATACAAGCGAAGCAGTTCTAAACAGGCTGCCTGGAGCACCACCAATTTGAACGTGAGACTGGAACCGAACTTTCTGTAGAGAGCTCGGTTTATTAAATGTGTGTATGTATGTATGTATGCAGTATATAAGGAAGAAGATACAAATGAAGAGGATATGGGGGGGATAGGGAGAAAAGATAGAGAGGAGGGGAAGGAAGATAGAGGAAAGGGGGGTCGGAGAAAGATGGGGGTGAAAACAGGGAGGGAGTGGGGGAGGAACACAGAGAGTAGGGGCGATGAAGATAGAGGAAGAAGGGGAGAGAGAAGAGAGGGAGGAAGTCAACGAGGAACATAAAGAGAGAGAAAGGGGGGGGGGGGGGAGGAGGGAGAAAACAAAAGGGAGGTAAGAAGGTTTGCATGTCTTAAATCACAATAATGTTAGGATGCCAGAGAACAGGAAGAGGAGGAGGAGGAGGAGGAGGAGGAGGAGGAGGAGGAGGAGGAGGAGGAGGAGGAGGAGGAGGAGGAGGAGGAGGAGGAGGAGGAGGAGGAGGAGGGAGAGAGAGAGAGAGAGAGAGACCGGTAGCAATGTTTTCAATGACCTAGCGATTCATAACAAGAGAGAGGGAAAGGAGTAGCAATTTGTTCATTAACCTAGTGATTAATAACAAAGCTATATACGGTAGTTAAAACTAATGAAAGGAAATTAAGTGTATCTCACAAATAGACCTGAGCTACTAAATGTCTTTACTCTCAGCCGGTAAGACTACTCGAACCACGGACAGTCAGGACGAGGTTCCGTGCTTAAATCAACTCGGTGGTGTAGTTGATTAAAGCATGGCTTCTTGTCCTGACTGTCCGTGGTTCGAATCCCGGCTGAGAGTAAAAACATAAGGAAAAGTATGTTGAATTGGGTTTTATGAATATATAAATTAAAATGTAAAACTTGCAAACAAAGTCAAACCAAAACTGGGACAAAGACAATATAAAGTCAAAACAACATAGCAAAAATCGCTATGTGGAAACAACGCTTACTAAAATAAAATTGATGAAATGAAAGAACACAATCCACCACATAGGGTGTACATTACTACATGAGCAAGTTAATCTGGTACTACAATCGTATTTTAGCTGCGTCATTCAGCTAAATATCGATGTCTACAGCTCCAATGTCCTTATAGCCTGAAACTCGCAAGTGATCAAGCCATACATCACTATCTTACGTAATTCCATACATAAAATCACGACGAGAAACAGAAATCATGTAGGCCATCCCCCCCCCCCCCCCCCATCAATCTCCCCCTCGTTTCCTTGTAAGTAACCTACAGTCGGTCAAATAAGTGATGTCGCAGCACCGAGTATATTTCGATCAATAATTGGTATCAGCACTAGCTAAGCATTAATTCATCGTTTAGAGTGAGATATACAAACATGTTCTTATCTTTACACACCCTATTCAACATCTGACAGACATTAATACAGCACACACCGAGCAAAACGTAATGACAGAGGAGACATGACTTATTTGGCCAACCGTACCAGTATCGTGTGTGTGTAAGTGTATGTGCATGTATGTATGTATGTCTGTAAGTATGTGTGTGTGTGTGTGTGTGTGTGTGTGTTACTCAGTTACTTGTTCGTCAAGGGGAATCCACGCAATGCGAGCTAAGCTCATTATTATCGCGCCTCCTTAACTGGGAATGTATTGCGTGAAATGCATGTTAAGTGTTTTATGTACTGTTGGAATGGCTGTGGATGTGTGTGTAGTCTGTATTTTAGCCAATTGGCGACATCGGAAACGAAGGCTTAGGGTGGATCTGTATGGTACCATTCTCACTATAGACAGTACCGTCTCGCCCGAAGGCTTAGGGAGCCATCAGCTTAGGTGAACCATATGATACCCATCTCGCCTTGTACCATTTTTGCCAACCCCAGATGGGACGTCACAACGTCGTCCACTTATTCCAGGTACCTATTTACAGCTAGGTGAACTGAGGCTAACACATGAAAGGAGACAAGCCCAATTTGTCTCCGCCCGGCCGGGGATTGAACCCCCGACCCCTCGTGTGTGAGACGAGAGCTCTACCTACTAGGCTACGGGCTGTGTGTGTGTGTGTGTGTGTGTGTGTGTGTGTGTGTGTGTGTGTGTGTAGGCTACACTCCCCCATGCGAGGGATCGAACCAGTGGTCAAGGGAGTCACTGTACACTGCATGGTCCATTACCCACCCGAGTCACCCCTATACGGAGTACTGCCTGATATATACTGACCTTTCTCCCCTCCCCCCCTCTCTCTCTCTCTCACACACACACACACACACACACACACACACACACACACACACACACACACACACACACACACACACACACACTCTCTTTCTCTCTCGTTTTGTTTTATTAGTTTCCTGTATTTTCATGTTTGTTTCTATATTTCTTAATATTTGTATTCTTATTATTACTATTATTATTATTTTTATTGTGGTTATGTACCGGTATATATATATATATATATATATATATATATATATATATATATATATATATATATATATATATATATATATATATAAGGCTAAGTGATTAATTAATTAATAATTATTCTCATAATTTATTTAGTCATTTAATTATATTTATCTAATTTTTTGTTTACATATTTATTAAATCTAACTTTCCTCCCGCCCCCTCCCATGACCATTCTGCCTATTCACACCAGCACACACTTTCAAACTACTCGCTGGGCTGTGTGTGCAAGTCGCCTATTCGCACGATCAACGCCAGTCGCTCGGAAAATGCGTCCAGAGCTTGTTATGTTCGCACGATCGTAAATGGATTATGTATATTCGCGCAAACACACACACACACACACACATTGTAAGTAACGGTGTGTTTATTGGTGCAACATTGAATTAATGTATGCATGCTTAGAAGTATCAGTACATTTTTCGTTTCTTAAAACCAAATATAACTATTCAGACAAAATTTAACCTAACCTAAAACCACTTTGTTGTTAAGTATTTTAAACACCTGTGTACACCTACAATAGCTCAATTTACTTTTATACGGTACCTGAACCTACAAATATCATGACATTTGTAACTATGAACGCACCAATGTTTATCGACACTCACTCATTCACTCACCCTCTCTCTCTCTCTCTCACAAGCCGAACTCGCATGTAAAAATTAGGCCCATGATAAAGGCAAATAACCAACCAGCGTAGACGGAGGTATGCACTCTACCGAGTGCCACTCTAAATTTGACAGTGTACATCCCTGACAAGTATAACCTACACTCTAAAATATATGGGGTATGAAAAGGGTAGGCTATATAAAGTGTCCATGATAATCTACTATTTAATCCCTTCAGCACAATGACGCAATTTTATCTTTGATTTTGGCTAAAATTAGATGATTTTATGCAGTTTAAGAAGGACCTGTGATACTAAGAGGGTTTAGGCCTATTGAGGTCGTATTTACCCATTTGAGTCGTGTAAGTAGAGTACAAACCAAAGAAAATAGTCTAATGGTAACCAGAATATTGATGAAAATGACTTAATGGTAGTGAAGGGGTTAGTATATTCAGTATTGGTGGTAATAAACCATCTTATACTAGTAATAAAGGTAAATCCCTATCAATATACCCAATGGTCTTATAGCCTACAGTTAAAAAGGTACGGTAAATCCCTCTCAATATACCCAATGGTCTTATAGCCTACAGATAAAAAGGTACGGCAAATCCCTCTCAATATACCCAATGAACTTATATAAACCCATATTATACCAATTATAAAGGTAAATCACTACCAATATACCCAATGATCTTAAACCAGTTAAAAAGGTAAATAACTACCAATATACCCAATGATCTTATACCAGTTAAAAAAGGTTAACCAGTGTGAACATACCGGTACGGTAGCCTACCCAATTATCTTATATAATTTAAGAAGGTAAATTACAATCAATATAACAATGCATAGTGTATACTGTATATACAGCATATATATATATGACAATCCCGAGGTTGAGACATAGAACAAATATAGATAGAGCTACTGATAGATAAATATATATATATAGATAAAATAGATAGTTAGATAAATAGCTAACCCTAGAACAACCTGACCAACCCCATAACTCAGCCTGGCCAGTGACCGCATGAGGGCCCCGGAAATGCCCGCTCGTGGTCTCTTGCGCCACCCACCGTAAAAATAAACCAGGGTCTCCGGTTCACGTTAAGTCCAGGGGCCGATATCCGGACGACGGGTGGAGGAGGGGGTGGAGGAAGGTAGGGGGCTTGAGAGTCGTAGGGAAGATAGATTAAAAGGAAAGAAGGGGGGGGGGGGAGGTAATAGTGGGAAAGAGGGAGTGGTCAGTGAACGGTTATGGAATGGTGGCCTATGTACACTAGGACAGGCTACCATAGTCTCTACCACTCATAAATATTCGTGGACTTCACCTATTTATAATTAGGGAAGTATATATCTGGAAACAAATGTATGAATGTAAATATCTATACATCAACTACAAAACTATGTATACCGGTACTCTTTATTGATAAACAAGTTCCATCCAAACATCAATCCAGATAGTTATAATTGCATACAGAAAAACAGGGGTCCACGAAATCTTATAAGTGGGCTAGAGACTATGGTATCCAAGTGTAGACTAGGAATCTAGGATGCCAGGTTAGGTTGGGTTTGGTTAAGGTTATGTAGATGATCTATTCCTTTTGGAAGAAAGAAAACCGGTCGAATTAGAAGCGAACGTAACTGCGAGCATAATGTAAACAAAGCGACAATTTGCCCGCTAACGCAATTCTTACCATAACCTAATTGGGTAGGAATCGGACAGGCGTGTTTTGGCATTACCCTAACCTACCTAACATAACCTAGTGTCCAAAGTGGGGGATACCTCCCCCACCCTCCAGCTGAATAAGCTAATATTCCAACCATCCCTAAACGGAGCTAAGGAAGACATCGATATCAAGTGTGGGGCTGTACATTTTCGGTGCTGTCGTGATTTTAAAGTACCGCAGAAACACCAAGCTTTCATGAGGATTATAGTGAGAAACTTGTGGCAAATCCATACGTTTCCAATGTCCCATATTATCATTGTTGCTAATTAACGCCACGAACAGAATATGCTGGCTCCTACATAAGTAATAACACATAGCCTACTGCATACGGTACGGTACTTCTTACGTGAATGAAGTATATGGTGCGATTTTACTTTAGGGGCGCACACTTTACAGGTACCACCACAGACTTATTAGAGACCTTTTTATTATATTTGTCCACGCATCCAACACCAAGCTTACACCCTTATCTGAAATAGGAAACACCCAAAAAGAAAATGGGAAACTCTAATATAAATAATATTAGACGAAATATAAAGATAACTCGGTGGAAAAGTTGCATTCGCGGGAGTAGGGTAAGGTAACCAATAGGTACGCAAAAAAACAACAACACAAGGATAATTTCCGTTCCATGACTGTACCCGTCTCCCAAATTTCAGAAGCATATCCTCTTTAGTCTCATATTATGCAGGAATGGTTATAGTTTCATGTGACACAAAGAGTTTGTGAATATTCCTATTCATTGTTGAGAAAAATAGGCTAAAAGTTAGTGCGTACCTATTATTCCTCGGCGCCCTAAACGTACGGGGCCGGTCCAATAGGTACTAATGGCCTTTTAACTCTAACACTATAAAAACAGGGTGGTTCCTTTGTACATAATAATGTATGTTGGGCCTATTCATTACTCTACTCAGCTATATAAGTATCATTGAAAGTTGACAGCCACAACAGGGATATTTTTCAAGCTTTTTCAACGAAACATAAAACTTGGGCATTTTGTTCCTGCTGTATTATCACTTGTGTAGGCCTAAGTGTAAAGACTTTTGGTGTGGTCTGAAACATAAGATATAACCTTTATACAGATGATTACATAAACAAAAATCAGCATAGGAAGGCTTGTAAACCTCAACAAAACACGCCTCCTAGTGTTGAGTGGTACTTGAAAAGTAGACAGAATGGATAAAGAACACCATCTGAGGAAGAGCACTTTATTGACAACGTTTCGCCTCCCTCCTCCCTCCCAATCCCCACCTCCCACTCCTCCCCCGCCACCTGTCTGGACGGATATTTAAGGCCTCCTATGTACCAGCATTTGTTTGTGACCTGATGAAGCTATCTGCGAAACGTTGTCAATAAAGTGCTCTTCCTCAGATGGTGTTCTTTATCCACGCCTCCTAGTAGTTTTGTTTTTAAACGAGTTACACCTGCCAGGATCTCTCTCTCTCTCTCTCTCTCTCTCTCTCTCTCTCTCTCTCTCTCTCTCTCTCTCTCTCTCTCTCTCTCAATATAACAATTTGTACGTGTTTCCCACGTATTACCTACTCTCTCACAACCAAACACACATTATCTCTCTCACTCACTCGCTCAACAATGTATGAGGTTACGATTACAAGTTATGAGGCCTATATCAGGATTTTCACGTGCCTCTGAACTGTTCATAAATATTGTATATACTTTACCAGCATAATAAACCTATCTATCTATCCTCAACCCCTTCTGTGAGAGCAACTTCTATAACATTTTATTCTAGCTATATTTAGACGATTGTATGCAGTTTGAGGATATGTTAGTAAAAAGGGTTAATTCTAAGTGAGAGCTTGAGTTTATAAGAAAAATGCATCAGGACTGCACAGAAACACAAGATATAACCAGGGCTGGATGCGTACCTATTGGACAGAGCCCGCATACAATGTTGAATTTTTCAATTACACAAAAAATAAAAGACATACCGGTATATAATCTGTGGAGGGATTTTTATTTTTTTTGTGAAAACCAATAGGTACGCAGTGCGTGGTGCCCAATAGGAACGCACGTACATTCAGGGCACTGCGTACCTTCTGGACCACCCTTGGGGTAAAGGATGGTACTCAGACAATTTCAGCGAAAAGTGACTCATTCATCCTTGTAGTAGAGGTTGCCTTAGAATGTCATGCAATGTGGCTTAGGACTCTCTGGCAGCCGTTTGAAAAAAATGCGTACCTATTGTGTTTTGGTATGTGGGCTCTGTCCAATAGGTACGCACCCAGCCTTGGCTTTATCTTGTGTTTCTGAGCAGTCATGATGTGTTTTTCTTTTACACTACATCACAGATTGTACCTGCAAATAGATTTTTTTTTTATAATTTTCAATTTGAAAATGAGTCATTAGACACAAAAAAAGTGCAACCCTTAGATTTTCGCAAGAAAACAGTGTTTTTTACACTTTCACTTATTTTTGTTGCTGCACCTCTTCAATTATACCAAACTAAACTATTGATACCTGATGACATGAAGGCATAATGAGTAAGCTTTAAGATGAGACCAAATATAAATGCCCAAGTGTTGTCATATCCTGTGGAGAGGTTTTTAAATGCCAAGTGCGTACCTATTGGACCGATGCGTACCTATTGGTTACCTTACCCTAACGTCGATCGTTTTGCGTACATTGTACTGAGTAGGCTACTTCGTCGCGCATTAACTTATTTCCCATATATTGACGGTTCAATTAAAATTTAGGCGGTGGGATACAGTTTATGTTGAGGGGGGCCTCCCCCCCCCCCCCCCCTAGAGTTATTATCATCATATACAGTATATTGCCAGCAGGGGGGCAACACAAAGAGATAATAGAAGATATGAGAAGTGGAAGTAAAACTAGAGAAGCAGTTGGACAAGAAATATCAGGTAACTATATTGAAGACTTAAGCTTTGAAAATGCTAGAACTATATTTATGACAAGGACAAGAATACCCGATTAGGTTATTCCACTCTCGGATGCTGCTGGGAAAAACGAGTAGCCTTTTTAAGAATAGGCTACGGTACCAGTACCTAAATATGCTGATCGACTCAGGGTGCTAGGCCTAGATTTGTATTCTGTGCAGGGGCGACTATTTTGATAGCCTACTACGTGCTGATCAATACAATATTGGTCAATATTGCATGGTAATAAATGATGTCTGAGCATGGGAAGCCTGTACAGTAATCTAGAATTAGCCTACGCCGATTATACCGTCGGCATAAAATGAGGATTTGAGAGTTGAATCGGATTATTTGGCTAAACGTATACTAACCTAACTTAACCTAACCAAACTAACCTAAAAACGATGCATAATGGTGAGAAATAATGCAAAACTTCCTGGGAAGGATTGTAAACACAGCGATCGCTAATCGAAGCTACAGTATATACATAAACAGTGTTCACCGCTATAATCGTAGGGGTTCGATCAAAAAATAAAATAAAACCAAAAACATAGGCCTAATCAGCAATATATCAAAATGGGCGAACTAAAGTTACCAACATGGTCGCTACCAATCAAATCGGCAAATCTCACGAATCTGGCCAAATCCATGCTCGTTTTCTAGCGGCAAATTTATATCGCCGCTCCCTACTCTCCAGAAATACCGTATTTTGGTTATTATCCTATGTATTCCTAACTTCCATGACTTCCTATTATACCGGAGATCCCCTCACCCCCCACCCCACAGACCTCAGCTGTGGATGGACCGAGGCAAAGCCAAGTTGACAAGTGGGCCGCCAAGAGTGACCCCCGGCCCCGGCACAGTATTCTAGTCCCTAAGGCTGAATTCTTTTAAAAGTTACCGACGACTAGCCTATCTAATAAACTACCAAGACACGCAATATATTCTTACCTTACTCGTAGACGTTGAGGCAGGCTACATCAACGTTAAGGAGGTAGTGGCATCGCGGTGTTATGATGCTGTTGAAGCATGAGCCAGGCAGTAGGTTGAAGACCACGGCGGACATGTTTATCCCCCAGGACGAACTCCGAAGTGATGTAAACAACCCCCGCCTCCGCTCATCTCCCCGACTGTATCTCTTCGTAATAGTCACTTTACGGTTCCCACACTAGTACGACACTTCACAGTTAGTGGAAATCAAAAACAACTTACAATATGCAAGGGCAGTTTGATTAAAGTGGGCATCCCGCGGAATACCATCTATCACTGACAACTGATACTCTCCGACTGAGACTGCGGCCGCGAGGAGAGGTTCCAATATTATTTTAATAGCACGTGTGAGTGATTTAATGACGAATATATCGTATTTAAGGACGCCGAAATACAAATAACAATTATATAAAATATTTGAAAGTGTGATACGATAATTAAAGTACAAGGGAGTGTTGTTTATGCATGTATAAGCTGTTCATTGGCATTATTAGCGGAGGCTGTTACCAAGCGCATTTTCAACTGAATATAAAAGTCAACTTCCTGTTGACTTCGCATCAACAAAAAGCTTCCCTTACGTGTACGTGAAAGACATGATGGCTGATGCCCTATTATTTTGTGAACTTTATCTCAGCGTTATTGTGGCAAGTATAACAGTAAATTAGATATAGTTTATATATTGGCACATGACATTACTCAACCCAGCCAAGAAGGTGGTGAGCTTCTGGCATTGTTAGTTTTATCAAAATGTCAAGATTTACATCTTATTTACCTTCTGTATAATTCGTATTAGGTCCGAGTATATATATGTTACCCATGCTATTCCTTCCTCACTTAGTTTATAGACTAATGTAGGCTAATCATAGGCCTACACAGTTGAGTTTGGTTTGAACTATATATGTAGCCTACAGTAATCATCCAACTTAACTTGATCACCCTAGGGGCAATCACACTTGCCAATATTATCGTGGTCTCCAGGGTTTCCGTGGTTTCTCGATAAATTCCCGTGGTCTTGCCGATAATCCATGGTGCCCGAGAAAGTTGGGAGACTGTCGTTTAACCACGGAAAACTTTGCAGCAATAACAATTTATTTGACGTAGTAGGCCTTTATGATGATACATTGTAATAGGCTACTTACAATAAAGCATAACTTGATATACCATTGGGTAAAATTATTGGTAGGCTATACAGTAGAGTACTTTAAAAATATGTATATAACATTTCTACCAGTTTCATCAAATTGTAGGCTATGCTGTACGTCCGTACGTGTGACTATAATACGTAGGGTACTTTACTTAATTATATTATGAACCTTCCATTTTGCTGCATCCTGTTTGATTTCTAACATTTATATTTATAAGCACATATTCTTGTTATTACAAGGTCATGTCACACAAGGACTTTCACTACTAAACTATATTAGGAGTAAATAAAAGCTTTCTTGCAATATGCTAATATAAACTCTTGTAGGCTATACTATCTCTCCCATGACATTAGGCTATTATTAAATTGGCATAACCACAGTTGGTATAAATTGATAATACAAAAATACCGTAATCAATAATCGGAAAACAAATGTAGCCTACCTCAGCCTGGTGATGGGCTGGTCTATCAGAGTGAGAACTGAGCGATCTCTGCCATACCCATAGCTTACTCTGACTGTTCCTTTTACTTATATATTTTCTAGATCTCGAGTGACGGCGTCTCTTCCGTGGATTGACCTCCCAATCTACCAAGATTGGAAGCCAAAGCGTCACATGTTTCCCTTGCCCCTCAACTTTCTCTTCATAATTGCTGAGGGGCACAGGGCCCTGGGTGGGGCTTTGGTTTCCCGGGCGTTTCCGCACCCTCCTCAGCTCCCCGCCATGGAGTGGCTTCGGTCACCCAGGCTTTATTGTGGTCGGCAGGGAGGGTTCTGTGGGGGCCCTCGGATATGGCCTTGGCCGTGCTCGGAGCCTTGGGGCTGTTCGGCCAGGCAGCTTGGGGAACAACAATAACAACAACAACCTCAGAAAAGCTACTATTTTGTCGCTTTTAAGAAACTGATTATTACAGTGGTTGACAGTAGCGCATAGCCTACTAAAATTTGTTCGATGAAAATATGTAGTAGCCTATAATGATTTCACTTCTTAATCAGTACTCATTTATTTGTACCTCATAAATACCATGGTTTACGCTTAATAGGTGTTTAACGTTCTTGATTAAGAACTTGGGGAAATCTGCAGTTTTGCATTGCATATTATAATAATGGAAACTTTACATTTGCACCGAAATGTTACGCTGATGTCTTTCCTACTTTAACCGTTTCTGGCTAACATTAGGCACTTTTTATTTGAATATGATTGTATTATCATAAATAATGAGTTTAGTTTTACTAAAGTAACGCCTTCATAACACATAAACCTGGGTTTTGTCAGTTCATGCACTTTAGCCGTCCCTAGACGAATTATGCTCGGGAAGGGCTTATCGTAACCAGTGCTACTGTGTTAAGTAATAATATGAGTGATGTTAACTTCAAATAGATTATATCAGGAAGCCTAGTAGAACGTTACTATCTAATATTATAGGAATGTGTTATAGTAAGTACTGCTAAACATTAGGCCTATGCAGTGGCCATATCCAGCTGGGAGTCGGTAGTGACTACTTTCTTCAGCGGCAGTCTATGCGAGTTATTTGACCGCCCAACTTAACTTTACGCGACCGTCGAACCGGATATTAATATAGTTTGTTCTCATAGGTTATATCTAATCAACTATTTAAATTAAATAATTTTTTTCACATTAGTGTTGTACTATGCGAGATTTATAGACTAGAATTAGGTTTCTTGCTATTGGTGTAAAATGAGTACAAGACTGCCAGACGTACGTATATTTATATCTCTGTGGAGTATCGAGGTGCATGTGGGATAGGGAAACCACAGTATTGTCATTTAAACCACGAAGATTGAGAAATCACGAAACAATGGCCAAGAGGGAAAGGGAGCAAGAGACTACCTCAAACCTCTCTGGTGAATCTAATCTCACACATCGAAAGTAGATTTTTGCCCTTAGAGTAGCAAGTTTATCCCATAACTTGTTAGGCCAGTAATGACGGTATGTGTTGTAGTGGGTATGTTAGTACGTCCTAGCGTGTTTCATATGCTCGCACCCTGTCGGGGGATACCTCGACGACGTAGGCTATACAGACTAATAACACACATAACTAAGCCACTCCAACAGCTTGCTCTCTCTCTCCAACACTAATCCTACACTACACTCTTCGAAAAGTAGACAAGAAGTGCCATTGTAAAAGCTTATCCCCCAATATCTTCACCTTCATCTGTGAAGAGGGTAAGAGTGTTCGTGTGGAACCAGAGCAATGTTATATCCTCTCCTATTCCTCCATTTCTCCCTGCTTTTACATCTTTGTTCTGCTCCCCTACCCCCCCCCCCCCTCCCTCCCTTAAACCTCCTTGTTCTGCCCCTCCCTCCCCCCACACACACTTTTACCTACCCCCCCGCTGTGCCCCCCTCGAAAATGGCGACCACAAGGTGACAATTTTAACCCCGGGGGGCGCGGCCATCCCAGAGGAGGGGAGAATTTTATTGAGTGAAAATATGACTTCTGGGGAGCCTAAGAGAGAGATTCATTGTTGTTGTTGTTAGTTTAGTTGTCGTTATTATTATTATTATTATTATTATTATTATTATTATTATTATTATTATTATGTATTATTATTTATTTTTTTAGGTCGGTCGTATGTCATTTGTGCCCCATAAACTATTCTTTCCTCTCGCTTAAACATTAGGCTATTCATAGTGCAGTTGGGTGCAGTACATGGTTAGATTAATATCCAGTATTCGATAAATGGATATCAATCGTGGTCATGTGCTGTACTTAGAACTGTCTTGATGGTATAATGGTTAGAGTGTGGAAGTTATGTATGTGATATCCTAGGTTCGAATCCTGGGAGAATCACATGCTTTCATTAATTTCATTTGGGGTGTTATTAGTGTTAATAACGATGCTAAAAATAATAGTAGTTGTTGATATTTTGTTAATTGTTGGTACATATCTTCTTAGCCATACTCACATACATTTAAGTTGTAGGTGATGTAATGAACAGTAGAAACACGGTTGAGGTGAAGAATTTTATTAGGTGGCTAGGACTTCAGGGGAGTATTGCTGTCTGGGTGGAGATTCCTTGTTGTTGTTAGTTTATTTGTCGTTGATGTGTGTCTGTATTTTTATTGTTTTATGTTTTGCTGTTACAGTGGCAATTGACCACTTGCGAGATACAGGCTATAAGGCAGTTGGAGCCTTAACACCGAGAATAAAACAACAGAAATGCAATACAAATGTAAGTTTCTGATGGACAAAGAGTATGTTGAATTTGAATTAGCTGGGAATGCTGCGAAATGTCGATGTCTACAGCTCCAACTTTCTTATACAACGAAACTCGCAAGTGGAAATTAGGGACCCTGGTAGATACACATACAGTAAGCTACCTCACCACCAACTGTACTTTAGCTACATATGAAGTGACCTGTTGACCCAAGATTCAACCTGCATGTGAAGTTCGTGGGCTTCACCGCTACTTGCAGCCAGGCTACCCAAAGTGAGCCCCAGCTTCACCCCTTGAGGATCATGAAGCATTTTGACAGTACATCCTGACTATTCATATGTTCAACAACCCACCAATTAACTTATAAATAAACCTTATTAATTAAATCAATTACACTAATGAATACATGTGGTACTCCAA
>CM064496.1:55953212-56053212 GCA_032716605.1 Paralithodes platypus | reverse complement strand
TTATACTTGCCTACATTTGTGTTTACATTTGTGTTTACATTTGTGTTTACATTTGTGTTTACATGGTTTTTTGTCTTGTACTATTTTTATATTTGTTTTTTACCATTTTTATTCCAGCTATATACATATATATATATATACAAGGTATATATATATATATATATATATATATATATATATATATATATATATATATATATACATATATATATATATACAAGGTATATATATATATATATACTGTATATTGCATAAACACACACACACATTCAGGTTAAAACGGAGGTCAAGTTAAAACGAAGTTCAAGTTAAAACGAAGTTCAAGTTAAAACGAAGTTCAAGTTAAAACGAAGGTCAAGTTAAAACGAAGTTCAAGTTAAAACGAAGTTCAAGTTAAAACGAAGTTCAAGTTAAAACGAAGTTCAAGTTAAAATGTATTATTTATAATGTACTTCAATATGGTAATATTTGATAGAGGAAGGGTCATTTTAACTATGTGCAGTGAGGAAGTAAAAATAAAATATTCAAAATAATCGGTATATTTCGTGTGTGTGTGTGTGTGTGTGTGTGTGTGTGTGTGTGTGTGTGTGTGTGTAGACGATGATGTGTACACTGCTAAAAGAAGAAATACATTTTTAATAGATAATCAAACGAAGAAATCACCAAATAAAGAGGAATAATGGATTTACCGAGCGATGGAGAAGGGGAGAGAGAGAGAGAGAGTTACACAGATACTCAGACCACACAGATCTTGCGGTCCCTACTAGGTGGTCCGACCTTAATATTACTAGACAAGGTCAGTTATAGTTTAAAGTAGAAAGAGAGAGAGAGAGAGAGAGAGAGAGAGAGAGAGAGAGAGAGAGAGAGAGAGAGAGAGAGAGAGAGAGAGAGAGAGAGAGAGAGAGAGAGAAAGAAGAAAGAAAGAAAGAAAGAAAGAAAGAGAGAGAGAGAGAGAGAGAGAGAGAGAGAGAGAGAGAGAGAGAGAACAGGAAGTAGGGGAGAGAAGAGGGGAGAGTAGTAGGGTAAAGTCGGGGTAGGGGGTCGAGGGGGAGGCTAGTGACAAAGGGGTGTTAGTCCCCCCACAGCCCCCCCACGGGAAGCGCCCCAGGGGGTGACAAGACAAGCCCATCTCCCCCATCTCCACCGCTCTCAGAAGGGATCGGAATCTCCTTGACTACCGATCCTATTCATTATCTCCCCTCGTGATCCGCAGGGGGCTTGATGGTCATGGAGGTGCTAGATATAGAGAGGATCCTTATTTAGGATCTATTTATTTATTTATTGTGTATTATATATTTATCATTATGGGATATTTTCTTATATATTTGGATCCTTGGGTGTGCTAGATATAGAGAGGATCCTTATTTATTAATTATTCATCTATTTATCCATTTATTGTTATTACCTATGTGTGTATTTACTTGTTTACTTATTTATGTATATTATTAATTTATCTATTTGTTTATTCATTATCTAGTATCATTATATATATTTTTATAGGATATTTGTTTTTTATATTTAGCTACTTGGATATAGATTGTAGGATTTATCATACAACATTTTATTTTATATATTATTTTCTTTATCCTCTGTATCCCGTTAATCTTACCTCCGCCAGCGAAGTAGAACACAGGTTAGGTTATCTCCTCCGTTTGTATATATGTCTGTCGATCTGTTTGTCTGTAAGCAAGATAACTCGCTACATCCAGATTCCGCTACATCCCTTTTTAGACAATATCGCAGTGCAAGAGCCACCACAGTCGGTAGCGGACATCCGACAGGTTCACTTTGTTCATTTTGACTCTGCGACCAACTTTGCCTTTGTCATAGTGTTCAATGTCGTGGAGGCAGCCGTTTAGGAGGAGTAGTGCGTCAAAGGTTCCGGAGACGACAAAACGCAATGAAATAACCTACTTAGCGAGTGTAGTGGAAATTCGGCAGGTTCATTGTGTTCATTTTGACTCTACAAACAAATTTGGTCTCAGTTTTCAATGTCATGGAGGCAGCCGTTTAGGAGAAGTAGCGTGTCAAACATTTCGGAGACAACAAACTCACTCATTTGAGCAAAACACAGCCCTCTTCGTAGCGGAATCGGGAATTATCCATTTTACACGAAATTTGGTGGGCAGATAGGATATGTGCCAAGAAAGAAGTGATTGCATTTAGGAGGCGATCCAGATCGTATCCTGCAATCCAGATCCAGAAGAAAATTTAGGCCTATGATATTAATCCGTTTAGTACCGGTGCCATCCTTTTAATTCTATTCTGGCTACTATTAGAAAATTTTATTAAGCTTAAAAAGGGACTCCAGCATATTAACAGGCTTCGAACTATCTCGCTTAACCCTTATTACTACCATAGATCTTTCTTTAACTGCACACAATCGTCTAAATATAGCTAGAATAAAATTAAAAAGACGTCGCCGGTACAGAAGAAGTTAATGGTAAATAATCAGCCAGCGTAGGCCGAGGTGTGCGCTCTACCGGGCACCCCTCTAGATATCTCTTTTATACTCATAATCCTTTATGTTTGTTTGTTAATCCATTGTATTATCTATATCCTCTTCAGCTGTTTATGTGTATCTGTTTATCCCCTGTACTCTCTCTCCATTCCCCCTTTCTCTAGCTCTCGCTCTCGCTCTCTCTCTCTCTCTCTCTCTCCCTCTCTCTTGCTTTCTCTCTCTTTCGGTTTCTCTTCATCCTCTCTCTCTCTCTCAATTCTCCCTACCCCCCTCTCTCTTTCTCTGTATCCCCTCTCTCTCTCTTCATCCTCTTTCTTTCTCTTCATCCCCCTTTCTCTCTCTCTCTTCCTCACTTCCCCCTCCCCCTCCCCATCAGACGGAAGTGTTCCAACAGGCACCAGTGATTCCTCTCTCTCTCTCTCTCTCTCTCTCTCTCTCTCTCTCTGCATGTATTTCTTTCTGTCTCTCTCCCTCTCAATTTCTCTCTATTTAACTATCATCTCTCATTCACTATCACTCTCTCATTCTCACTCACTCACTCACTCACTCTCTCTTCATT
Source organism: Paralithodes platypus (assembly GCA_032716605.1). Classification (NCBI taxonomy): domain Eukaryota; kingdom Metazoa; phylum Arthropoda; class Malacostraca; order Decapoda; family Lithodidae; genus Paralithodes; species Paralithodes platypus. The sequence continues at coordinate 56,050,192 of CM064496.1, read as the reverse complement.
TATAAATTTATGTTTATTTCTTTCTCTCTCTCTCTCTCTCTCTCTCTCTCTCTCTCTCTCTCTCTCTCTCTCTCAGATATACTTTCCATCAGATTACTCCCTTGTCCCTTTGTCTGTCTGTCTGTCTGTTTGTCTGTCTATCTGTCTTTCTGTCTGTCTGCTTGTCCGTTTGACTGTTTGTCTGTCTGTCTGCGTATCTTTATCAACGTTTGCAAACGTTAAATGGGTAGACGTCCTTCCTAAGCTGAAATCGTCTAATAGTTGCCAGCATATAATACAAACGATGTCACTGGTACTGAACGGGTTAATGCCTATTGCAACGGCTCCCCTTGTTGTGTGTAATGTATGAAGTGTATGTTGAATGTTACTGTTGGAGTGGCTGTAGTTGTGAGTGTTGTCTGCAACCAGTGTAATGTGTGAAGTGTATGTTGAATGTTACTGTTGGAGTGGCTGTGGTTGTGAGTGTTGTCTGCAACCAGTGTAATGTATGAAGTGTATATTGAATGTTACTGTTGGAGTGGCTGTGGTTGTGAGTGTTGTCTGTAACCTGTGTAATGTATGAAGTGTATGTTGAATGTTACTGTTGGAGTGGTTGTGGTTGTGAGTGTTGTCTGTAACCTGTGTAATGTATGAAGTGTATGTTGAATGTTACTGTTGGAGTGGCTGTGGTTGTGAGTGTTGTCTGTAACCTGTGTAATGTATGAAGTGTATGTTGAATGTTACTGTTGGAGTGGCTGTGGTTGTGAGTGTTGTCTGTAACCTGTGTAATGTATGAAGTGTATGTTGAATGTTACTGTTGGAGTGGCTGTGGTTGTGAGTGTTGTCTGTAACCTGTGTAATGTATGAAGTGTATGTTGAATGTTACTGTTGGAGTGGCTATGGTTGTGAGTGTTGTCTGCAACCAGTGTAATGTATGAAGTGTATGTTGAATGTTACTGTTGGAGTGGCTGTGGTTGTGAGTGTTGTCTGTAACCTGTGTAATGTATGAAGTGTATGTTGAATGTTACTGTTGGAGTGGCTGTGGTTGTGAGTGTTGTCTGCAACCTGTGTAATGTATGAAGTGTATGTTGAATGTTACTGTTGGAGTGGCTGTGGTTGTTGTTGTTGTTGTTGTTGTTCCCCAAGCTGCCTGGCCGAACAGCCCCAAGGCCCCGAGCAATTCCAAGGCCATAACCGAGTGCCCCCACAGAACCCTCCCCGCCGACCACAATAAAGCCTGGGTGACCGAAGCCACTCCATGGCGGGGAGCTGAAGAGAGTGCGGAAACGCCCGGGAAACCAAAGCCCCACTCAGGGCCCTGTGCCCCTCAGCAATTATGAAGAGAAAGTTGAGGGGCAAGGGAAAAATGTGACACTTTGGCTTCCAATCTTGGTAGATTGGGAGGTCAATCCACGGAAGAGACGCCATCACTTGAGATCTAGAAAATATATAAGTTAAAGGAACAGTCAGAGTAAGCTATGGGTATGGCAGAGATTGCTCAGCTCTCACTCTGATAGACCAGCCTATCACCACATGACTAGAACCCAATCCTCTCAGCATCAGCTAGGAAAGGGTTGTGAGTGTTGTCTGCAACCTGTGTAATGTATGAAGTGTATGTTGAATGTTACTGTTGGAGTGGTTGTGGTTGTGAGTGTTGTCTGTAACCTGTGTAATGTATGAAGTGTATGTTGAATGTTACTGTACTGTTGGAGTGGTTGTGGTTGTGAGTGTTGTCTGTAACCAGTGTAATCAGCTCCCTCATACTGATCAGGCACTATACCCTGTTTCAAGTAGGTAGGCTGGAAATTGTGAACCTTGACCTCGATAACTCAAAAAGGGCTAGTGCAGGCTATAAACTTCCACACATATTCCCTGGCTGACCCTTTCCAAATGGTAGAAGTAATAGCTCGGTTAGGGTGATGGCTGGTCCTATCCAGAGTGAGTTTTGACATTCGCTACCCAACCTTAGCCGTTTCTGTCTGTCTCTTTTACTGTCCTACTTTTCTTGCTGGGAAGCTAGGAATCCTCCTCCCCTTGTAAAATTCACCTGTCCCCTACTAACTTCCTAATCCTGCCACGGACATTAGTTCCAGGGCAGTAATTCCCTTTCCAATGTTCCCTTACCCACTCTAAACCACTGTTTGGACACTTGCTCCTCAGTGTTTTGGAGGACAAGCAACCTAGAAGGGTCACTAGATCTGTTGTTGCTTGATTTCCTTTGTACTCCTTTGTACCTATTAGACGAGACAAAGAAAGGGGCAAGTGAACGAGAAAGTTGTCCTGGACTCTAATAAGAATTGGAACTTTAAGTTTTGTTTCTTTTCAGGCTCTGTCTCGAGTCGGCCACCCCCAGCTATGGGGTATGTGACTGAGTATATACATACATACTCTAGTCTTTTGTGAGTTTTAGAGGTCAATGTTCAAGAGTTTTGGCCTACTTATTTGGAATAAGGTATAGCCTAAACATCAAAATATAATAACGCTCTCAGTACCACTTCCAATAGCCTCTACAAAGTCTTCAGTAAAGGAAAACAAAGCGAATATAGAAACATTAACAAATAAGAGTGTGTTAGACTTGTAAATGTTTACCTTTGCTTTCATTATAATGTAAAACTTGCAAAATAAACAAACTAAAACTGGGACGATACAAGATAAATGCAAAAGAACTGATCAAAATTAGCAGAATAGCAGCCTCGAAAGGATTGATGCATATGTTGTTGCTTTTTTTCTTTGTACTCCATTGTAAAGTAGCCTGGATACATATTCCAACTTAGTCACCCACTCAATTACAGATTCTTTATGCATGTTATTTTGAAAGAAAATGACATTTGAAGAATAACAATTATAAACCGTTACCCAAACTACACTCTCAAAACGCACACTATCAATTCCAGAATATCCTCTCACACTCACATTTACACTTAAAATAGACATCCCTTCAGCCACATCGTTCCACAGAATGTTTGGGGCTTGCACTGAAGGAAAAATAATAATGATTAGTTAGTTGTTATTCATCGATATATCGCATATTGTCATTTTCCACATTAGTAGATTAGTATGGATATTAAAACTAGAGGTCAGCGTTATCATTATTAATAATAAGTTCAGAAAGGTCGACAGAATGAATATAAACACCATTTGAGAAGGAGCTCTTATCGAAACCATTTTGATTAGCGGCTTAGGCATTATTATTGATCTTTTTAAGGTCTAAGGCTAAGCGATACATTGTCAATAGAGTGCTCCTACGAGTGTGTCTACGAGTTGATGAATATATTATACCCAGCTGCCACCCCTCCCTCTCCCCGTCTTACCCTTTCTCCCTCCCCTCCCCACTCTCTCTCCCACCCCCTCTCTCTCTCTCTACGTCTACGAGTTGATGAATATATACCCAGCTGCCACCCCTCCCTCTCTCAGTCTCTCTTTCCCCCGTCTTTCTCATTCTCAATTCCCCCCTCTCTCTCTCTACATCTACGAGTTGATGAATATATTAATCCAGTCTATGTAGTGGGAGACCTGGGTGGCCACGAAGGGTGTGGCATCACAGTCCTGGCCCCACGAGACGATCTCCAGCTGCACCCCCTCACACATCAGGGGGCCCCCGGAGTCACCCTGGGGAAAGGTATAGAGAATTAGGTCATGAAAGCTGGGTGAGAAAGGAATTTAACCCCCCCAAAAATCTCTGGGCCTGGCACGGGTTCAAACCCTGGTCAGTAGGCTTACTAAACTCGTGCGCTAACCACTGTACTACCTCGGATGTACAAAAGGATAGCAACCTTAGTTCTACTTGAAGGAACCAGGTGATACTCTCTACGTAGGGTACGTAGTACCCGCCTTGCAACACAATCACACCCCTACTCTGTGCAACTCTCCAACCCAAGAGTGAAACGCCATTCTCAGACTTTCTTCTATTCAACTGCTGAGCTCTGGAACTCTCTCCCAGAATCAGTCTTTCCCTCTTCCTATGACTTAAATTGCTTCAAGTACCGTGTGTCCAGGCATTTTAGCTCGAACGTCCCTTGATTTTGGCCCTGTCACTCTTTCAAAACTGGGCGAGGCACTCGCTGCAGGCAGTTATGCCTTTAGTCTCCCTCATTCACATAGAAAGAAAAAAAATAAGTAGGAGAGTGTTCTTGAACATTAACCTCTATAACTCACAAACGACTAGAGTAATCGAAGTAATATTTCTACCATTTGGGAAGGGTCAGCCAGGGAATAGGTGTGGAAATTTACAGCCCATTTGCTCTAACGTTTTTTGAGTTACAGAGGTTAGGGTTTACGATTTCTGGACTACCTATTTGGAACAGGGTATAGGAGGGCTTTGTGCCAAGGATATCTCCGTTTCTCACTCTCACTCTCACTCTCTCTCTCTCTCTCTCTCTCTCTCTCTCCAATAATGGCAGTATCAATGATGGTGGTGGTGATGATGAAGTGACGCACCTCAAAACACACACACACACACACACACATAATTATATACAACTCTCTCTCTTGTCTATATTCTCTTTCAGCTACTCACATTACACATGCCCCTGCCTCCCGTGTACCCCGCGCAGATCATGTCCATGTAGATGTTCTCCGACCCGTGGACCTCGCCGCACTTGTTGTCATCCATGTAGGGCACGTCCACGAACCTCAGGTCACTGCTCAGGTCACCGCCGTTCTGAGAGGTCACGTTATGGGGTAGGGTTTAGTTTTTGGTCTATTTATTAAGAACTGTCTTGGTAGCGTAATGGTTAGTGCGCTGAATTTCGGTGTGAGTATCCTAGGATCGAATTCTTGGAGAACCACATGTATCTATTAGTTTCATTAATTTCATTCATTAGTTTTATTTGTAAGTTGATTGGTGGGTTGATGATAATATGAATTTATTATTTAGTTTCCTAACTAGACCTCCATCAAGCTTAAACAAAAAATCCCCTAGACAATGTCTACATTTATCGGTAGAAAAGTGTCTTCGGCCGGTTCCTCCTAAATTTAGAGACTCGCTATCGCATGCCAAGAAAAAAATCGACACCTAAATGGCACGAAAGGCCTTAATATTGACAAAGATGTAGGGTGAAAGGTCTTAAAATCGACAAACTAATGGGCCGAACGTCATAAAATCTGAAAACTAAGGTGGCTAAACATGAGGGAGAAAGGGGGCCAGAAAAACCCCACCACCTATAAGCTTGATGGAGATCTTGGGAGGAAACTAAAGAACATAATGAATAATAATAAAGTAAATGAACAAATAAATACAAACCTTCCCTTAAGGGGAGATCTCCACTTGAGGATTTTTTGTCTTGACCCCTTTCTCCCTCATGTTTAGCCCCATTGCTTTTGATATTATAAAACGTTTGCCCCATTAGTTTAGCGATTTTAAGAACTTTCACCCCATATTAAGACCTTTCGTGCAATTCAGGTGTCTATTTTATCCTGGCGAGCGATAGCGAGCCTGTAATTTAAGAGGAACCGGCCTTCGGCCGGGAAATTTTTCTACCGAAAAATGTACAAATTTATCTTGAAAGGGACTCAAGGGGGTGTAATTTTAAGCTTGATGGAGGTCTAGGGAACAAACTAAATACCTTCCCTTAACCCATACAGTACCAGTGACGTCTATTATATTTGACTTCAGCTACATTCAGACGATTTTATAAGGCTTAGGAAGGATATATGGTAGCTGAAACGATGAATTGAGAAAGTCTGTAGCCTTTTTATTGGTAGACGTCCTTCCTAAGCTATATAAAATCCTCTAATACTTGCCAGAATATAAGGAAAAGGACGTCACTGGTGCTGTATGGGTTAACTAGAAGCGGACTGGAAGAAACAGACTAACTTAACCCTATTTGGGCCGAGGGGGATGTTTTTGGACCTCCACTGTTTCGTTCCATTGGTTTGGAGATTTTATTTATGACATTTCACCCCAATAGTTTGGCGATACTAAGAAGCTTCACCTCATTCAGGTGTCGTATATGTATTTATATATTTTTTTAATTATAAATGTTTGTTATTCTTTGTGAGCGAGCGAAAGTGAAAAATCGGCTTTGGACATTTTTCTATCGAAAAAATTCACAAATTTAGCTTGAAGGGGGTCCGGGTGGGCATTTATTTTTTAGCTTGAAGGAAGTCTGGGAAGGCGTTTTTGATAGCCGAGGGGACAAAGTAAAATACATTGCTCGAAAATGGAAACATCAAGCATAATCATTAACAATAACTAAATAAAATATAATAAACCACGAGACGTCGGACCAGCTAGTGTTAAGGGTCTATTTAAGACATTAACTAATTTAGTTGGGGAGTTGTAGACACAAATCGAACAGGGCAATACCCAGGGGAAGCCTCAAAGGCATGTGATAAGGAGTTGCTGGAACTCTTGTTTAATTTGATTGGTCTCCCTCACTGTTTTTGTGTGTGTCTCACCTTTCATATATATATATATATATATATATATATATATATTCCAACTTACTCCCTCTCGGGCATAGGCTGAAAGCCTGTCCATTCAATTGCTGTACATTCAACGGTGAAGCCCGTGAGGTCTCGTTCCAGTCTAGGGAGTGAGACATGTGAAGCACTTAAAGCTGCAATCAGCCTTTGCCATCTTGCCTTCGCAAAATGCACGGCGCTTGGTTGCCCACTCACGGCTTGAAACAGCCCCATCTCTAGAGCTGCCTCGCCTTTGTGCTTCACTGTCTCATCCCCTAGACTCGGACCCTCACTCTCAGAACACCACCTATTGAGCAATTAACTCACTAGGCATTGCCCTCTTGTAGCATATTTTGAATATGGGAATATTCATACAGTGCTATTAAATCAGGGAACAATTATGAGGGTATTTATTTGGCGTTACGGTGGGCTTTGTGGTAATGCACTGATACTAGGTACAGCACAAATTCCATCCCAATAATATCTTCCCATTGACATATCGGGATTCGAACCCGGGTCCATTGGATTACCAGTCCAGTGGCAAGACCACTCCACCACACCTCCCCTACACAGAATAATACAGCTAGCTCTCACAAACACCTCCTCCTCCTATTCATTTCACTACACTAAACAAGCACACCACACATCTTTCCAATACACCCCCTAAAAAAATAAGTTTAAAATAGCGACTATCACTCTTTCAACTTTGGGGGGACACTTGTTGCATGTGACTTTGCCTTTTGTTTCCTTCATACACATAGAAAAACAAAATCCAAAGATAGACCTCAGTGTAGCCCCATCCGACCACCGTGCACATGACCCCCGGGGCTGGTTCCTGGTACTCCGCAGGTAAGGGGACGGCCTCTATCACTCCGGGCTCCATGGTCAGGCTGGTCGACGTCTGGGGGGAGGAAGAGAGGGAACACATTAACCCCCTGGAGGAATCATGACGCGTTTGGACATTTTATTCTGGTTATTATTTAACGGCTGTAAGCAGTTTAGGAAGGATCTGCGGGAATTATAGGGGTAGAGAGTATCTCGATCAACCCTCTGACTTCTACTGTATATACCCTTCCGAAACTGAAAAAAAAAAAACATCCAATAATAGCCAAAATGAATCAAAATGCGTCATAATCTTCAAAGGGGTTGGTTTCTGGTAGTTCACAGGTAGGGGGACGGCCTCTATCACTCCGGGTTTCAAGGTCAGGCTACTCGATGGGGGGGGGGGGAAAGGGAGGAGGAAGAGAGACAACACATTAAACCCCTGGAGGATCGTGACGCGTTTTGACAGTTTATTCTGGATATTACTAAACAATTTGATTAAGTAAAGTAGGGATATGCTGGAGTCAAAAGATTAATTGAGACCGACTTATCCCTTTTGATTGCTAGAGGTCTTTCCTAAGCTGTATAAAATCATCTAATAATAGCCAGAAGAAACTGCTAAAATGCGTCATGATCCTCAAGGGGATATTTGACCACTTGCCTGTTTCAGGCTATTGTAATTATTCTGTTTAGGGCTATTGCACGGCCATTGTCCGAGTACTGTTCACATATGTGGGGTGGATCAACACAACTACAGGGTGACCCATAAAAAAGCAACCCATAAAGAAGGTAATCATGCATACAACAATGAGTAAAATACTTGAAATTTGGTACAAAGTTGCTTGAGATCCCAATGACAGAAAATTACAAGTCCGCAGATGAAACGATGGCTAATTTTCATTCTCTTTCCACAATATGCTCCAATGATGTCCCTGGCATTGCAAACAGACTTACAGACGGGAATATCCCTTATACAGGCTACAATAGCTGCTTTAAGTTCATAGATTGTTTTGGGATTGTCCTTGTACATGTGATACTTCAAATAAACCCAAAGGTAAACATTTGAGGGTTCAGATCTGGTGAGTGGAGCGCCCACTAAATTTCACATCTGCTGATGATTCGGCCGTAAAATCGTTGTCTGAGCCACGGCAGAGTTTTATATGACGTGTGAGGGGTGACTCCGTTATGTTGAAACCATTGTGCAGCTCTTATGATGTTCCTATGTCACTAAAATGCAAATATACATTGAACATTTTGTGAATTGCATTTGTTCTGGGTTACCCTGTACACATCTGTCTCTCTGTCTCTCTCTCTCTCTCTCTCTCTCTCACCCTAATAATGGCAATATCGTTGACAATTGTGGTGGCAGATGAGTCACGCATCTCCACATGTTCACTCTTCACTCTCCCACTCACACAATCACAACTCCCTCTCTAACCCGTACCCACACACATACACGAACCCCCCCCCCCCCCTCTCTCTCTCTCACCCTTATAATGGCAATATCATTGACGGCTGTGGTGGTGGAGAAGTCATGCATCTCGACATATTCGCTCCTCAGGGTCACCTCCAGCCCGGAGTTGTCGTCCAAATTCTGTTCGCCAGTCACCACGTCGAAGGAGGAATCGGAAACCCTGAAAAGAGTTGAAGGTATTGTCACACGAGTGCTTTTTCATTAATATTTATTTATCAAAACTCAGCCACTTAACATAATCTACCTTAAGGGAGGGTTGTTTATATATTTGTTATCATTATTTATTTATTACATTTAGCCCACTGAACCCCAGCTAGTTAATACTAAATGTACACCCCAGGACCAGAGGGTTGTCAAAAAAAAAAAAAATCCAGAAAACACCAGGAATGGGTTAGAAATGAAGGAAAACCCACAAAAAACTGATCCCCTATGTCATTAAATGGGTCCTACGGTGCGCCCGAAAGTCGGAATTAACATGGGGAAATGGGTAGGCAAAAACAGGCACAAACAGGTTTTTGCGCGCTTACGCGCACACAGTTGGACTTTGAGAGTTTTCAACCATTGGCATTGTTGCGTGGGATACTTACACAGTTCCCATACAAATCTGAGCCCTCTAGGTACCATAGGACCGGAGTAATTAAACCCCGACGCACCCTATGCGTCCTGGGGTTTAGGGTTACATACATTGCCGACGCAAACGTGTCGTCGCTGGGGTTCTGTGGGTTAAGTATATCTCATAAACACGCGTGACCTACTAAATGTTATATTTAAGTAGCTCACATGTATTTGTGAGATATCTATCGATCTATCTATTGCCGGACGCCTTATTCCCCTTAATGAGGGTGGCCACCATACACAGAAGACTCCCAAGCGGACCTATTCCCTGTAAGAGGGACAACCCGAGCCAGTTTACTGAAGGACTTACAGGATTGACCACTCAATTTAGGATCCGTCCGACTCCGAGGCCCTCTATGTATCTTGTTAGCACTATTTTTCTACAGTGGTGTTCGGCTAATCCATCCACTAACCTACCTTACACTTATATAAGCAGTACGGATTTGTATCAGGTTTACTCCACTAGTCAGGTTGCCGACCAAGGCTGACGAGTCCCATTCACCCGGATTTTTATAAGGTTGTCTCCCCTAGATGGGTTGCCGACCAAGGCTAACGAGTCCCATCCACCCGGTATATATATTATATATATATATATATATATATATATATATATATTATATATATATATATATATACAGTATATATACAAAATATAATACATTCTCTGCATAACTAACCCTTTAACACAGTGAGCGGCGGTGAGGAAGTGGTTCTCATTGAGGATAGTGGCCCCACAGGTGAAGCTGGTGCCAAACACTCCACGGTGAAACAACGCCACCTTTCACACACAGGGAAAGAAAATTGTGGCAACATTATAAGAGTTATTAAGGGGGTACTACTCGCTTTTTCTGGACCCCCTTCTCCCTCATGTTTAGCATATTTGTTTTGAGGTTTCAAGACGTTTGTTCCGTTAGTTTGGCGGTTTTGAGACCTTTCACCTCATTTATATATCAACTTCATGACCTTTCGTGCCATTTAGGTGTCGATTCTTATCAATCACTTCTATGACTCCTTCCTAATATGAATCAAATTGTCTACTAATAGCCAAAATATAATGAATAAGTGTGCCCTCGAGCACTGAGAGGGTTAACCCTCCAAAGATCTGGCGCATTTTGGCAGTTTATTCTGGCTATCATTAGACGATTTTCTACAGTTTAAGAAGGATCTGTGGGAATTATATGGGTATATTCATATCTAAATAATTAACCTTCTGGCTCCCATATACCCTTCATAAGCTAAATAAAATCGTCTAATAATAGCCGGAAAACAGAAAATAAATGCGTAATCGGATCTTGAAAGGGTTAATTACTATAGTATATTTTGTCCACCTGATGATAAAGTGACATGACCTCATCCTGATTACTCACCTATTACTCACCTATTACGAACAATTTGTAGGGAAACATTAGGTTAAAGCCGGTATCACACGAGAGCTTTTATAGTCAACATTCGATGATCAAATTTTTGTTGGCAACATTTCCGGAATATTTTGTCCTGGTATTGGAAACTAGACTGATGGTAGATGAATTTAGGTGACCGAAGTAATTTAAATGTTAACCTCATAAGCTGCCAGACCAGTGTTAAGGATAAATGTTGAGTGAAAAAGCGCTCGTGTGATACCGTCTTAACTCTTTCATGAACCGGGGGTTACCGTATAGTGCCGGTACTCAGAAATAGAATTGTCTCAATCTCATAATTACCTCTCCAAATTTAGTTTTCTGTCCACAGTTCGCTCAAAGACAACTGCAGAGGTTGAAGTAACTAAACTAATGGTTTCTAAACAACCCTGATAGTCACAAAGGTTTTCAAGTATCCCAGAATGGGCACACAATGCGTACTGGTGCGTGAGAGGGTAAATTATGAAAAGTTGGCAATATTATGAATTTGAGATATAACAGTTTCATATTTTTCCATGAACCCCTTCGGTACCGGTAGCACCCTCTTCCTTATATTAACCCCTTCGGTACCTGTAGCACCCTCTTCCTTATATTGTGGCAACTATTAGATGGTTTTATTCAGCTTAAGAAGAACCTCTAGCAATGAAATGGCAACAGACTATATCAATTAATCCTTTTAGCAACCATATATCCTTCATAAAATCTTCTAAATGTAGCTGAAATCATATACAAATTGCGTCATAATCTCCAAAGGGTTAAGAACGCCACCACGGACTCACCATAAAAGGGAACTGCCCCTGCGTGGCCACCTCTCCCCCCACTATACGGCTGTGGTCCAACCTGGGCAGCCTGGACCATCCACCCTCCAGTCGGTCTACTTTAGGAACCACTCCGCTCCACACTCCTGGGACAGGGAACAGAGATACAGGTGTAGTGTAGTGTTAAGGGGAGGTTTTTAGTTTGCTCCCTAGACCTCTATCAAGCATAAAATTACACCCCCTTGAGCCCCTTTCAAAATAAATGTGTACATTTTTCAGTGGACAAATGTCTCGCTTCCTCTTAAATTACAGGACTCGACACCTAAATGGCACGAAAGGTCTTAAAATTTACAAAAATGGGACGAAAGTTCTTAATAATCGCCAAACTAATGGGACGAACGTCTTTAAATCTGAAACACAAATATAATGGGGCTAAACATGAAGGAGAAAGTTGTCCAGAATTAAAAAGACGCCGCCGGTACAGAAGTGGTTAAACGTCTTTCTCCTTCTTCTTCATCTCTCTCTCTCTCTCTCTGTCTCTCTCTCTCTCTCTCTGTAGCCTCTGTCTCTTCAGCTGTTTCATCTTGGGTCCCACTCGGCTCAACACACTACTGTACCGGTGACGCCTTTTTTTTATTGAATTACAGCTATATTTAGACGGTTTTATGAAGCTTAACACTATCTGGTGCAACGTCTTGGGGGTTAGTATGGTATTTTGTTTAATTAATGAGGTTTTTATTTGTTTCAGCCATTTTCGAACAATGTGTTTGTTGTTTACCCGCTAGACTTGGAAAAACGCCTCTCCAAACCCCCTTCAAACTAAAATAACGTCCCCCAGACCCCCTTCAAGCTAAATGTGTACATTTTTCGGTAGAAAAATGTCCCGGCCAAGGGCCGGTTTCTCCCACATTGCGGGCTCGCTTTCGCTCGCCCAGGAAAAATCGACATCTTATTGGGTTGAAGCATCATATAATCGACAAACTAATGCGATGAAACGTCTTACAATCTCCGAGCTAATTGAGTAAAACTGGGAGGCTCCAAATTGGCCCGCCCTGCACCTAATAGGGTTAAGCAGGATGTACGGTAGCTAAGAGGATCAATTGAGATAGTATGTAGCCTTTTTTTCATTGGTAGACGTCCTTCCTAAGTTGAATAGAATCGTCTAATAGTTGTAAGATCATAATGGAAATAACGTCACCAGTACCGACTGGGTTAAAACATCGGAGGAGGGATACTTTGTTAGATGACGGTAGTATTGCTGTTCTCGTATCTTTCTTTGAGATTAAACCTTTGAGGATCGTAGCGTGTTTTGACAGTTCATTCTGGCCATCATTGCATGGACGATTCTAGACTGTTTACGAAAGATCTGTGGGATTTATAAGGGTAAAAACTATCTCATTTAACCCTCTGATTTGTATATACCCGTCCTAATATGAATACAATCGTCTAATAATAGCCAGGAAGTATTAAATTAAATGCGTATCGGAGCTTGAAAGGGTTAAGTAAAGATAATCAATTCGATCATTTATTGTTTTGTTAAATTATCTAAAGCATAAGTTTTAACAAGCATATTACAGTATATACACGTAAGGATCTGTGGGATAAGAAATGGTAAATACTATCTCAATTAACCCTCTGACTCACACATAACCACCCTGGGAAAGGTAGCCTATATATAATTGGGTTATTTAAAATTATATGGACTTAAAGTTTGGTTATAATTGTAAGTGAACCCGATGAAGTTTTGAATTTAACTCCTTGAGGATCATGATGCGTTGTGACAGTACATTCTGGCTATCATTAGACGATTTTATACAGCTTAGGAAGGATCTAGGGGAATAAAAAAGTAAAGTTTATCTCAATTAACCCTCTGATATCTCGATGAATTTATAAGCAAAATGTTGACATCATATTTCCAATAACGCCTTCAGGATAATTATATCATATAATTTGGTAGATTAGAAAAATATACTAAGTTAAACACTTAAATAGATCTCTAATATTCCAGATCAAAGAATGAGATTTGAAATAAAGAAATGCTAAGGTTACCCATTAAAAACAATTTTCTTTAAACAAAATTATTATAGAAAATGTTAATAACGCAGTAACTTGTAATTTTTGTTATTAAACTTAATAATAATAATAATAATAATAATAATAATAATATTTATTCAGTTAGCAATTTACAAAGTTGGTACCACATAGTAAGTTACAAATATGACATGTACCAGCTTTGCATAATTCCAACTAAGGATAGCCCAATAAGGCCGTTAGGCGTATTTCCATTGGGGTCCTTCTGGTGTTAATTATTAATATTGGTCTTTTAAACTACCATTTTATAAAAAAATCGTCTGTTTTAGTAAATACTATAATATTGCGCATTATTTTATTAACACAAACCACTATAATCTATATTTTATTAATTTCACCACAACACCAAACACCCCCAATGAAATTAATTAAAGTAGCCTATAATTATATGATCCGCCAGGATTCGAACCCGGGTTATCACACACAGATTTTTGCCACCTTAACCATTACACCACCAGCACGGTTAAAGGTTTATGCACACGCCTACGACTTATTATCCATTCTCGAATACTGGATATTAATCTATCATGTTCATACTCCCAACAAATAGAGCAAAAACAAATTCAAAGAACAACTAGATAAAACAGACGGACTTCATTGACTCGAAGAAAGTCATTAAAGTAACATCTAAAATCAATTACTCTCAAGTGACGGTAAGAAATCGAAATTCTTACGTGTATTTAAAGTACTAACTACTAAAATAAAAGCTTACAAATCATTAATAATACTTTAAACAATATAGTACATAACAATACATACATTAATACACTAAATTTAAGTTACGGTGATGGCCTATGCATATGCTACCGTGATGGAGGTGCAGGAGACCCAGGATACGCATTTGATTGCTGAGGTGGAGTGGGATGTTGGTGATATTCCCTCACTTAATTTGCGTGAGGATGAGATGTGGTTTAAGAGGCGGACCAACGACGACCCGTGGATGATTAATTTTCTTTTCTGATGGAAGATTTTTTTTATGAAACGTATGAGTTCTTGAAGCGCGATGTAAAGATATTTCCACATCGTCTTGTTATATTATTCATGGGAACCCTTTTCAAGGTTTTTAGGATTTTTGTTTTATTTTTTTATCTGAGCCATTTGCTTAACCCCTTCAGGATACGGGGACTGGTTTCTTCATTATAGTTTGGTTATTATAAAACGATTGTATGCAATTTAGGAAGGGACTCCAGGAGGAAAAGGGTTAAAATCTATCTCAATTACTGCTTTGATTTCCAAAATTCCTTTCTAAGCTGAATGAATCGTCCAATGATAGCCAAAATAAATAGAAGGAACTTGTCCTGATATACTAAAAGAGTTAAACACATTGTCCGTTGATCTTACATATTACAAAAAACAAGTTACTGTCCTGTCTCATGAACCGGTTAGGATATGGGCAGAGTTGTTAACAAATAACAAACACCAACCTTGAGCGACCACTATAGCACAATGTGCACTTGGATGCCACTCATAAATTTTCACCTATTTCTATTTATTTATTTATTTATTTATTTACTTTTGTCTATTCGTATGAAGGAGAAAAAAGACATAACTGCCTGTGACGAGTGCCTCCCCCAGAGTTGAAAGAGGACAGGACCATAATCAAGGAATGTTCGAGCCAAAATGTCTGGACGCATGGAGTTTGAAGCAATTTAAGTCATTAGATGAGGGAAAGATTGGATTCAGGGAGAGAGTTCCAGACCTCATCTGTTGAATAGAAGAAAAATTAGGAGTATCGTTTCACTCTTGAGTTGGAGATTTGCACAGAGTAGGGGTGGGATTGTGTTGCAAGACGGGTACTACGTACCCTACGTAGAGGAGGTGGTATACACTGAGAGAGCTCTGAGGAAGTATATATCTGCAAACGAATTAATTATCTATACATCAACTACAAAACGATATATACTATTTCTTGAAAAGCAAGTTCTATCAAAAAATCAATCCAAATAGCTATAATTGCATAAAGAAACACATATAGAGGGTCTACAAATAGTTATAATTGCATAAAGAAACACATATAGAGGGTCTACAAATAGTTATAATTGCATAAAGAAACACATATAGAGGGTCTACACATTTCTATGAGTGGGCTATAGACTATGGCATCCGAGTGTACCTACCCCTGATCCAAATATGCTGTACCTACTGTATGTGGCGACTATACCCTGTTCCAAATAAGTAGGCCAGAGCTCTACATTCCTACCTTTCTCTACTCCCCTTACTCTCTTCCTTCTTGTTCTTCTATCATAATTAATTCGGTTATCCCTTACTTTTCCTTGCTTCCCTTTTTCTCTTCTCTCTCCTTAATTGCTATCTCTGCTGAATTTCTTCCCTTTCTCATTATTTCTTCTACTCAAGTATATACTCTGGAAATATCTCCCTCAGTCTATCTTTCCCTCATCTTATGACTTAGACTGCTTCAAACTCCGAGTGTCAAGAAAACTTATATATATATATATATATATATATATATATATATATATATATATATATATATATATATATATATATATTATATATATATATATATATATATATATATATATATATATATATATATATATATATATATTTATAGATATATATAACCTTCTTTGCTCTCACCTGCTAGTGCCCCCAGCAGCAGAAAACATGAGAGAGCAGCAGAACGTCCCTTCATCACGGTGGTTCGGGATGTACTGAGGGTGGTGGAGGGCGGGATGGGGTATTTAACTCTTTGAAGAATATGACGAATTTGAGCAGTATATTCTGGCTATCATTAGACAATTCTATACAGCTTAGGAATGATATTTGGGAATTCAAAAGGTAAAGACTATCTCAACTAACCATATTGCTTAATCCGTTCAGCCTGTTTACACCAAATACCATTATGAGATTGCTCTAAATTAGAAGAGGTCATCA
The DNA here is from genome assembly GCA_032716605.1 of Paralithodes platypus. NCBI lineage: Eukaryota > Metazoa > Arthropoda > Malacostraca > Decapoda > Lithodidae > Paralithodes > Paralithodes platypus. The sequence goes on along the minus strand of CM064496.1, from coordinate 56,033,753 downwards.
TTACTGTTTACTTTCTTACTTACTTACTTTCTTACTTACTCCATCACTTACTTACTCAATCACTGACTTACTTACTCACTCACTTACTAACTTACTTGCATACTTATTTACTTACTTACTCACTAACTAACTTACTCATTCACTTACTTAAATACCGTTTCGCTTCCATACGAAACTGTTGAGACCAGGCCAGCGTTCCTCAGCGATTTTTTTCACTTTCCAACTAAGAATTCTTCCTTTCAATAAACATAATCAGGTTTTCCACTCACCCTTGCATTCTCCTCCCCTTTAAATTGATATGGCATCTATCATACTTGCACAATACAGTCTTTTAACCCTTTCAAGATACTAATACGTATTGCTTTTCGGGTTTCTGGCTATTATTAAACAACTTTATTTTGATTAGGCAGGGTATATGGAAGTCAGGGGGTTGACTGGGCCAGTCTTTACCCTTTTAACTCCCAGAGATCTTTCCTAATCTGTATAAGATAGTCTCCAGCTACTAGCCAGAATAAGCTGTTGAAATGCATCATAATCCTAAAGGGTTTATCAGAATTTTTCACTTTCTAACTAACCATTCTTTCATTTAATATACAAGCAAGTTTACCAATCAGCCTGTGGTGATGGGCTGGTCTATCAGAGTGAGAGCTGAGCGATCTCTGCCATACCCATAGCTTACTCTGACTGTTCCTTTAACTTATATATTTTCTAGATCTCAAGTGACGGCGTCTCTTCCGTGGATTGATCTCCCAATCTACCAAGATTGGAAGCCAAAGCGTCACATTTTTCCCTTGCCCCTCAACTTTCTCTTCATAATTGCTGAGGGGCACAGGGCCCTGGGTGGGGCTTTGGTTTCCCGGGCGTTTCCGCACCCTCCTCAGCTCCCCGCCATGGAGTGGCTTCGGTCACCCAGGCTTTATTGTGGTCGGCAGGGAGGGTTCAGTGGGGGCGCTCGGTTATGGCCTTGGAATTGCCCGGGGCCTTGGGGCTGTTCGGCCAGGCAGCTTGGGGAACAACAACAACAACAACAACAACAATAACCAATCAGCCTTGCATTCCAGAGGAGATCCAAAAATGACCTACATCGGATCATATAGGGTTAAGAGGTAGGCCTATAGTGAATGCCACGATTACAAAAACGTGGCGGTAACAGGCGTGGGATAAAACACCATCTGCTGCCTGGTATCATTATCTCTCTCTATATCACCATGAGTAGACGCCTAACCCCTTCTATACCGGCGACGTCTTTTATATATATTTCAACTGCATTTAGACGATTTTATGAAGCTTGGGAAGGCTATATAGCAGCTAAAAGGATTAACCCCTCGAGCGCCAGCGACGCGCGTTACGCATCGCCCATTTATGAAACGCATGGTCCCAGCGACGCAACGGTTACGTTCACCTTAATTACTCGTCCTATGGCACCTAGAAGGTTCAGATTTGTACGGGAATTACTTTAGGATCCCACGGAACAATACCGATGGTTGGCAACCCTCCAAGTCCAGCCGCGTGCGTGTGGGCGCGCTCGGGAGTGATTTTCCAGTATATTGCCTACCAATCACCCCATGTTAATTGCGACTCTCCCCGCTGCCCCCCAGGATGACCTAGGTGAGCGTTTTTTGTTTTTTTTCCCTTCATTACTAACCCATTCCATGTGTTTTCAGAAAAAATAAAATTGACAAGTGGCTGGTCCTGGAGTGTACATTTATATTCAATTGCTTGGGGTCCAGTGGGTTGAGATAGCCTGTAATCTTTTAATGGGTAGACGTCCTTCCTAAGCTGAATACAATTGTCTTATAGTTTCCAAAGTATAATAAAAGGACGTCACCGGTACTGAAATGGTTAAGACGGTTTTGTGGCGTTTAAGAAGGATCTGTCGTAATAAAAAGGGTTAAGTGAGATAGTTCGAAGCCTGTTAATTGCTGGGGCCCTTGTTAAACTGAATAAACTCGTATAATACTCACCAGAATATAATGAAAAGGGCGACACTGGTACTGAGAGAGAGAGAGAGAGAGAGAGAGAGAGAGAGAGAGAGAGAGAGAGAGAGAGAGAGAGAGAGAGAGAAAGGGAGAGAGAGAGAGGGGGAGAGAGAGAGACAGAGAGAGAGAGAGAGAGAGAGAAGAGAAGAGAGTGAGAGTGAGAGAGAGAGAGAGATAGAGGAGAGAGAGAGAGAGAGAGAGAGAGAGAGAGAGAGAGAGAGAGAGCCTGAGAATGTTCCACCTGTCGCCCTATACCCCCCCCCCCCCCTCCTACTTCTGATTCCCATTACATCTTACCTTTGTGTTCTGTATCATCTTCTCCTTATCTCACACCTTATATCTTTCTCTCTGTTATTCTCTTTTTCTTATATCTCTCTCTCTCTCTTCTGTGCTCTCCTTAACCCATGTTTAGCGGGGGGGGGTTTTGAGCTATTTTGGGCATATTCAGGCCCTCCTGAATGATCAATCAAGTATCTGCATGAAAAGAAATGTATTCAGCAAAAAACTAGGCGCTAAAAGCTTCAAAATGAGACCAGAATGAGCTACGTAGCACTCGTCGTTCTCACGCAGTGGTACCACTAACATGGGAGTTTAGCGTATAGCGGCCTATTTTTTCCCGCTACGCTCACTACTGGCAACACTGCCGGCTTCTCGAGAACAGAGGGAGCGTGAGTCAGTGGGCAGCGGTAAGCCCTGGGTGTCGGACGTGTGGCCTGCTGCGCTCCCGGCCATTTGCACTCGATTTTAACCCTTTAAAATCCTTAATAATGCTCCTAACTTGCTGCAAATTGGAGCCCGACTTAAGGCGGGCCCCGCCAGTTAACCTTCTCTCTCTGTCTCGTGCTGTCTTTAACACTTACGCTGCGGGGATATTTCCGCCATATTAGGGTTCATTCAGGCACTCCTGATTGATTAGGCAAGTGTCTGAATTAAATTAAATGTATTCAGCTGAAAACTAGAAGAAAATAGCTTCAAAATGACACCGATACGAGCTTCGTATCTCCCGGGGTTCACCCGCAGCGCTACCATAGACATTTGCTAAAATTAGCAATTATCGCTAATGTCGCGCTACATTTGCCTTTGGCAGCAATGTATATCTCGCGAGACTCTGACTCAGACCCCTCAGTGCCGCGGACGCCTGGCTAGGAAAAGAACGTGTGGCCTGCCGCGCTCCCACTCCCTCGCACTCGATTTTACAAGCTTTAAAAGCCTGTAAATTGCCATGGTGTTCGGGAAAGTCTCCCGCAGGGTAAGGGTTAATCTTCTCTCTCTCTCTCTCTCGTTTTGTTACACATTACACTTGGGATATACCTAGAATAATCATATAGACATATATTATAGGTTATATTTGTTAATTATTATAGGAATCATTGTTACAACTCTTGTATCATTTTAAGGTAATTTACTTGGGAGTGAATTAGTATTTAAGCAGGGAACTGTACAATCTAGAGGTTGAATCAATGTGACTTCCTGGTCTCATTTATTCCTGTGTCAGACTTTGCTATTCCTTACTCATGCACTTTTGAGTTCTCCAGGCATTGTCCACGTGAAACAGAGTTTTCCGTCACGTCTGTGGGATGTGTGTGAGAAGGGAAGAGAGAGAGGTATTGAGGGAGTATTTTTAGGATACTTAGACAGATGACTTGGTCTCAATAAGAGGTCTGGAGATTATCCTCCCTACTTGGGGGAATTCTCCCTGTAATATTTTAATCATCATTTGTTCCTGTGTAAGAAGTTTGTTCCTGTTTTCACAAGTCGTAGTCCTCATCATCTAAACAGAATAAATCAGTGTCTGGACAAGATAGTTTTAATTCTTTACCCTAAATTGGAGTAAGGGGGGTGGCAGCATTACTACTACTTAAATAGAAATTATATAATAATAAAGGAGATATACCAGAGTCTACATTCAACGAGATAATCTATCAGAACCAGAATCGACCAGAATCATCAATCAACCAAATAACAATAAAACCAAATCTTAACCCCTTAATGTTCCTTACACATATCTAGCACTTTAAATCAAGCGAATATAACAATTTAGTGTACTCATAAACAACTTATAAATGAACTTCAATTCCCGACCGTACATATTTCTCTTGATTTTCTTACTCCTCTTTTTAGTACCCTACCTCCTTCTCCTTTTACCTTTGCTTATGTACTCTCTCTCTCTCTCTCTCTCTGTTTCTTCTATTTTCACTCACTTTTCTTATCCATCTATTTATCACCTTACCTCCTCCTTCTCTTACATATCCTCATGTATGCCTCTCTCTCTCTCTTGTTTCTTCTCTTTTCTCTCAGTTTACTTATCCATCTATTTATCCCCTTACCTTCTCTCTCTCTCTCCCATTCTTCTTATTTCTTCCCAATTAACTCTTTCGGTTTTAAAAGACGCATGGGGCTAAACATGAGAGAGAAAGGGGTCCAGAATAACAAAAATCCTAAGTGAAATTCTCCCCTTGATTTGTCTTCTGTGTGTCCTTCACTTAGCATTTTTTATGGGGATAATATATTTCTATTCGTGGACTCCCTTCTCCCTCATGTTTAGCCTCTCGTGGACCCCTTTCTCCCTCATGTTTAGCCCCATCAGTTTTGAGATTTTAAGACGATACCTTATTGGGCTGAAGCGTCTTATAATCGCCAAACTAATGAGGCGAGACGTCTTCAAATGTCAATACTAATGGGAGTAAAACAGGGAGGCACCAAATAAGGTTAAGGGGGTAGTTTTTGGTTTTTGAGCTATATATTTTTTATTTTTGTTATTTATTAGTTTCCTCGCTAGACCTCCGTCAAGCTTAGAAAAACACCCCCTTAACTCCCTTTCAAAGACAAATTTGTAAATTTTTTGGTAGAAAAATGTCCCGGCCAAAGGCCGGTTCTTTCTAAAACTAGAGGCTCGCTATCGCTCGCCAGGAAAAAATCGACACCGTACCTAAGGGCACGAAAAGTCTTAATATTGAAGAAAAAAAAAGTCGAAATGTCTCAAAATCGCCAAACTAACGAAACGAACGTCTTCAAATCTCAAAACTACTATGCTAAAGATGAGGGAAAAGGGGGGTCCATAAAAAGGCAGTACTACCCCCTTAAATACCCCATATACTGTATATACAAAAAGCCCCAAGTCAGCTGGAATTTTGGCCGACTGTACACTCTACGACACAAGTTATGACCCAAAATAAAGCCTCGAACAGCAGAAACAATCCCCCCCGAGATGTAAGTATTGGGTCTAGAATCAACCCCTTATGTACCGGCGACGTCTTTATATCTTTATTCTAGCGACTATTAGACGATTTTATTCAGTTTAAAAAGTACCTTCAGCAATTTACAGGCTTCGAACTCTCTCACTTAACCCTTTTAATACCACAGATCCTTCTTAAGCTGCACAATATCGTCTAAATATAGCTAGAATAAAGTGAAAAATACGTCGCCGGTACAGAAAGGGTTAATAACAAGATTCAATTCAGTTTAGGATCGCTTCGAAAACTTCAGCACCAGCCGAACAGGGCGTTACTCCCGGGTAGTGCTGTAGGTGGCTGATAAGGATAGCTGCAACTCCTATGTCACCCCCTGGCTTTCTTTGCTGACCCATTCCATGCCTCACAAACATATAGAGCAACTACAGTTTGGCCTCCAAAACACCTTCTCTATCTATCACCACACTTGTCACTAATGCATTGTATACTAAACTAGCTTATCATAATTATAACAAAACAGCTCAAATACAACCAATCTCGGAATCCCCAGGGGTGACGAAGAATAGAGGAATAGGGAAAGGAAAGAGTGGATGGGACTCGTCAGCCTTTCAGCCTTGGTCGACAACCCGTCGGGGGAAACAAAGCTTATACAAATCGGGTACTGATTGCCTAAGGGTGAAACACATTAGTGGATGGATTAGCCTCACAACACTGTAGAAAAATAGTGCTTGAAAGATGCATAGAGGGCCTCGGAATCAGGCGGACCCTAAGTAGAGTGGTTAATGCTGCGAGTCCTCAAATAAACTGGCAAGGTTTGTCCTTCTCACAGGAGACAGGTCTGCTTCGGGACATTTTGAGTATGGTCACCTTATAAAGGGGAGTAAGGTATCCGGCAATAGATTGATTGATAGATAGATACGATTTTACTAACTATTTGGAATGATAGTAAAAAATTAATTTATTCAAACTAATTGTAATTATATTTTTCCTAACTTTCCCACTTCAGGTTTTTATTTTCTATTGTCATAAGAAAACTGGTACAATAAATCCTATATGTATATTTAATATAGCAGAGCAGTAGCTTATACAAATCATTCTATCTATTACGAAATAACTGATAAAACATGCTTAGAAAGAGCTGTAATTATATATATATATATATATATATATATATTAATAATATGCAAGAAAGTCATAGCAACACGTGAACCAAGATATATGGAGAATATCCACAGGGAAGGAAGAAAAACACGGGAGTCCTAAGCGCTTTCAGAGGACAGACATTCTCTTCCTGTCCCCTGAACATGAAAGCGCTTGGGAATCTGTGTTTTTCTTTCTTCTCTGTGGATAATCTGCATACTGTATATATATATATGTACCGGTATATATGTATATATGTATATACAGTATATATATAGATATATAGATATATATATATATATATATATATATATATATATATATATATATATACAGTATATATATATATATATATATATATATATATATATATATATATATATATATATATATATATATATATATATATATTTAGTTGTGGTTGAGCTATAAATCGTTCCCTTAACAATAATATCCCTTTCTACATTACGCTGAAAAAATTATTAAGTTAAAATTAATACATGAAACAAGTGTAAACACTACCCATATCCCTTACCCTCCCCCTTCCTCACCCCCTCCACCTTCTCTTCCTCCTCCCCCTCCTCCTCTTTCTCCTCCCCCTCCTCCTCTTCCCCCTGACCTGACCACCCCCTGGCTGACCCTGGGATGTGCCTGAGGAGATCCATGGCCTCCACTACCCCAGGACGAACGGAGGAGGACGCTGAATGAGTAGACGAAGGAGGAGGAGATAATAGAGGAGGAGGAGGAGGGGAGGGAGGAGACATGGGAGGAGACATGCGTGGAGGAGGTGGGGGAGGAGGTAGGTTATCCGGGAGAGGGAGGAGGGAGATGTGTGCAGGAGGAGGAGGAGAGGGCGTCACTATATCGGTGTCTTTCCTCTTCTTCTTCTTCCTGATCCCGAATCCTCCTCCTAGCTTCCTGCCCTTCCTGCTTCCCTCCTCCTGCGCCCCTCCTTCCGTCGTCTGCAGCATCCGGTCTCCTCTGCCAGGCCCTTCCGTGGTCTCTCCTATCCTTCCTTCGTTGGTGGGTTGCCTTCTGTTTACTCGGCGTCGTTGTAGTAGAATTATGGCCAGAACTGTGAAGTAAACAATATTAAATAGTAATATATAAAAATAAACTGTGAGGAAAGTAAAGAGGAATTACAAATTTCCTTACTTTTCATCTGGCTATTACTAGACGATTATATTGAGGTAGAAATTGTTGGAGTTAAAGGGATAAGCAAGACTGATTTTACCCCTTAATTCCTAGAGTGCATTCCAAAACAGCATAAAATTATAAAAGAATGACACCCTTGTATAACACCCTATTAACTCACATAGTACTGTATGACACCCTATTTACTCACCTTGTATGACACCTAGTATGACACCCTGTTTACACACGTAGTATGGCACCTTTTATGACACCCTGTTTACTCACCTAGTATGAGACACAGAAGCACGCCCATCCCCACAGCCATAGCTATAACCAGGGCATGTGTGGGTGCGAGGGGCTGTGACCCCTGGCAGGAGGGACCATAGCGCCCCTTAGGACACACACAGGTATACTGATCAGTCCCCAGGGGCAGGCAGGTACCCCCGTGGAGGCAGGGGAAGGACACACAGGCCCCCACACGACGGCACTCTCCTGACACCAGCTGCAGTCCAGGCCCACAACTGTAAATAAGAAGAAATAGCTATATCATGAGAAGATAATGACAAGTAAAGCCCCTTTCACACATACATGATTTTGGTCACGATGTACGCCGACTTGGCAAACGTGGCACAATCTGCGGTGTGGTTGCAATATGTGTATAGACAGACTGTGATCTGGGCCGTCCAAGCAGCATCCTCATGTGTAAAAAATCTTTGGCAGGTTGCTGTAGCCCATAACTCATTAAGCTGTCATGTGCGTGTGTCATCATGGCACCGTCGTGTTACTATCTTGGCACAGTTGTTACTGTCATGGCAATGCTGTGGCACCATCGGCGTACGTCGGGTTGCATGAAATCAATGGCGAATGACACCGACGCTGCCAAGTCTGCACAAGCCTTCACAACTACGTCAAAACATCGGTCGTAAATGAGTTGTGTGTGGTTTTATATGCTGGGGAGATGGTATGGAACATTTTACGATGATTTGTGCTCGTTGTTCTGCCATTATGGCATAGTTGTGGTGCCTGTGTCTGTCACCGTGACTCTGTCTTCTCAGGTCATAGCTGGTTGTGCCCTGCCGTCATGACCATCAAAACAGCATTGTTGATCTGTCATACCTCCGTCGTTGATCGTCCTTACACCGTCATCCCATGCTAAAGTTGTGTCCATTTTCCCCCGATTAACGCTGACTTTCATTGTCATGGCCATCATGGCCAAGATCGTGCATGAGTGAAAGAGGCCGCTGGGGATGCAACAATCCTCTCGAAAGGTTTTAGTGGTAAACTGCGACGCTACTCTTGGAAGATGAGATTTCAAACACCGTGATTCCAAGCAATCATTTCTTAATAGCGTGTGAACAAAAATGACCCCTATTTATTTCTATATATTGTAGTGAAAAAAATCTATATAGTGCGTGAAAAAGTCTCAAAAATATACATGTACTTTTTAAGGATTCGAACCGCGTTGGAAAAATGTTTCGTGTAGTCAATCAGCATCCATTTTAAGGTGCGGCTCGCCGTGCTCAGTCTTTGTGTATCCTGTAGCCCTTTTTCTAAGGTAGTCGTAGTTTAACCTGTTCTCATTTTTTCGTATGTGATTTGATGCGTGAAAATGCTAAGGGAGACACGATAATAAAAGTTTGCTAAATAAATATTGCTTAAAGGTAAACACAAAATATTTGAAGAAGTGGCAAGATTCTATCCATCGATTAAACGTAGACCTAATAATTACGCAACTCTCACAAATCATTATCGAATCCACTCTTGAGCTAATCAGCTGTTTTTGTTCACCACACGTGTTAGTGACCACATGATAGGCCTCCGTCTTTATTTATGATTAGATAGGATATTTGTAAAGTCTCATGGTGTAATTGAAGTGAATAGTTCATTAGTCTTACCTTTTATAAACGAATATATGTAAAATGAAGCGGTTACATTATTCGTGGTCTCGATTTCAATCGTCTCGGTGAGTAATTATAGCTTACGGTCTCAATATATTTATTTCCATTTGAATGAATACTTCTATTTAGTGCAATTCTTATTAGTGTGCAATTTCATGGTCTCACTCTCACAAAATAGAGATGGTGCACTGCACGTACCAAAATACTCCAATAACAAAACAACAAGTGTGACTGTCAGGGCAATAGGGGTAAAAATCCAATGACATTTACTGCCTTCCATCTCGCCTCCACCCTGCTCCTCCCTCCACCCGAACAATACTCCCAAACGCACAGCCGCTCATTGCTGGTTTTGCGCCACATTTTTAACTACGGACCACTGTAACACCTCAACCACGCTTGCATTTCATACACGATGATGTGGTTTTTGATGCGTTTTGGAAAAGTCACCAAATCGGCCTAGGTCTAGCACAGGGCAATGGTGAGTTCTATGGGCGTCTAGCATTTCTTGGGTTAAAGGGTACTTCACACATATATGAAAACTGTAGTGAGAAGGCACGGTTAAGCAAATGTGGCGCAATCGTCTAGGCAATCGTGGTAGGCGCAGGTAGGTCTTGCGAGAGGCTAGCAGCATCGCAGCGTCATCCGCGCGTGTTGTCTACCGGCCAGAAAATTTCAAATCCAGGAAAATTTGAGCGTCTATTGACCATAAAACGTCACGTTTGCCATCGCAGAAACGTCGCATTGCATTCGCATTACCGTCTTTTATGTTGCAATGTTGGTATATCGCTGAAAAGGGAGGGAAATGAGTGGAAGCTGCCTATACTGCTGTTTGCAGATGATACAGTTCTGATGAGTGATAATGAATGGGAGTTGCAGGGTCTGGTAAATGAGTTTGGAACAGTGTGCGAAAAACGGAATTTGAAGGTAAATGCGGGGAAGAGCAAGGTTATGGTCTTCGAAAGGGGTGAAGTCACAGAGTGTGAGGTGAAGTTGAACGGTCAGGCTATGGAGATCGTCAGCTCTTTTAAGTATATGGGCAGTGTGTTGAGTAAAGATGGGACTATGGATGAAGAAGTGCGGGAGAGGGTACAACAGGGGAAGAGGGTTGTAGGAACGTTGAAAGCAGTAACAAGAAATAGGGTGGTCAGTATGGAAGTGAAGAAGTCCTTGCATGGCAGTGTGGTAATCCCGACACTGACTTACGGAAGCGAAGCATGGACGTTTGAGAAGAGACTCAGACCAAGAGTGAGAGGGGTGGAAATGAGTTACTTAAGGAGTGCGTGCGGAGTTACATGGAGGGATAGACAGACGAATGAGGAAGTAAGAAGGAGGTGTGGTGTAGAGGTAGATGTGCTGGGAAGTGTGAAAAGGAACACCTTGAGATGGTTCGGCCATATGGAACGTATGGGAAGCGAGAGAATGACTAAGAAGGTGTACGAGAGCGAGGTGGAAGGACAGAGAGGGAGAGGTAGACCGAAAGAGAGGTGGAAGGATGGAGTGAGGAAGTATATGGATGAAGGCGGGGCTGGTTGGGAGGAAGGGCGTCGACTGACTGGGGACAGAGGTGCATGGGGGCGGTTCATTCGCGGCCACCCTTTTGGGGATCACGGCGTCAGGCAATAGATAGATGTCGCAATGCAATCACATCGCCATCGCTATGAATCGTGACGTCATCGCATGGCGCCGCAAGTGAATAAATGCGACGTTGCCACGACAGCAAACGATGGCAACGAGACGGTACTGCGATGGTGTTACGAGGGTCGTGTGTTGCGACGACGACGAAACGATGAATCGCACCACAATGCAACAGTACCTGAAGATTACGACGAGACAAAGTAACAATATTATATATATATATACTGTGTATATATATATATATATATATATATATATATATATATATATATATATATATATATATATATATATATATATATTGAACCAAAAGAATACTGAAATACCATAAGGTAAAGGTAGATGTGGCATTACAGATCATAAATACTATTAACAATGATTTAAATGGTTGAATGGTTAATGAAAAGTTCTATATTGATGTAGAATAATATGATATGAATAGAAGCACAACATTCCTTAATACTTGCAGTGCCTCCATAACAGGTGACATTATATCATAATGACTATTACAGTATTAAGATAGGAAGGTGCAATGCTAAACATCATTTAACATGGCAGGGGTGTGTATGCCCCCTTTATATATGCCAGGAGGGTTGCATGCCCCAATCCACATATCGTCGTGATACCATCGTGTCAATGTCTTAACACACACGTGGCATACTTGTGAAACGTTCTCATCGCCATTGTCTGTCCTCGTGGCACCGTCTGTTTGGGTCGGTCTCAATCGTGACCGCATCTCATTATGCCGTTGTCACGACGTCGTATACCTTCTTGTTACCAACTCGTTGCGGTCTCATTACTGTCGTTGCGTGGTTGTTTGTCATTTTTTCAAGCCTAATCCACCTGCGAGCTGCAACGAATTAAACCATCGTGGTCCCTCACGGCAGTTTTCGCGTATGTGTGAAGTACCTTTAACAGATAATGACAAGATCATGACAAGAATATAACATGATCCTGACAAGAAAATAACAAGATCCTGACATGAAAATGACAAGATGATGACAATACAATAACAAAATGAGGACACAAACAAAAAAATGAACAAGAAAATGTACCCGTTTCCTTCCAGGGCTGCAGGTAAAAATAACTTGAGAGATATAAATCCTCAGCAATGATCTTATTACCTTAAATGGTCATTTCCAATTATTAGTCGAGTAACAGACCTCGATATTCCAATACACTGTATACTCATCTGCATATGGGTTGAACACTGGAATGCCATAGATATTCGTGGACTCTCCCTATTTCAAATTATGGAAGTATATACTGTATCTGGAAACGAATTCATGAATATAATTTTCTATGCATCAACTACAAAACTATATATTCTATCTATCGAAAAGCCAATTCTATCCAAGTCAATCTAGATAGGTATAATTGCATAAAGAGAAACATAGGGGGTCCACGAATTCCTATGAGTGGGCTAGAGACGATGGTATCCGAGTGTACAGTTGCCCACATAGGCCTACAGTAAGTTTTCTTCCTCATCGGGATCTTATGAATGAGAGTATACTCGTGTGAATGAATTGCGAGTGTGGTTTCCGTTTTAATTATCCGTTAACTAATCAGATGAGTTAACCACTGCAAAAGAAACTACACTTCATAATTCAATGATGCGCATAATATTTCTATGTAAAAGGTAACCGAGAGGAACAGAACTTATGTGAGCAACTGTACATTACCTCGATAGTCCATAATTCTCACCTGCATATGGGTTGGCCCTGGAGGTGGACGCAGGTGAGGGGGCGGGGGCAGGGGGGGTGGATGTCGGAGCAGGGGTGGGAGAGCGAGCCACACCCCTCCTCCACCCCCTGGTAGCCCCCCACCACCACCTTCCCCCAGGGTGTGGAGTGACTCAGGGGGGGCAGGGGGAGGGGGCGGTTCCACACTTTCACCTCCCCCACACATACTGAGGAGAGGAAGAGGTGAGTGAGACAAAGCACGTATGGCAAAAAAAAAAAAATAATAATAATAATATACCAAACATGTAACAATAATTATACAAATAAAATGCTTCATACCAATTACAGGTAACTGAATATAAAACAAATTTTTTTTACAAATATGAAAAAAATGTATAATAATAATTCGGGTAATGGGTTTCGTCATCATTGGTCAGCATCCCGTATAAGGGAGTAAATCTTATATAAATCTATATTGCTCACCTAAGTGTAAAGCAGGATGGTGGATGGACTAGCCACCCACCGCTGTTGAAAAATAGTGCTAAAAAGATACACAGAGGGCCTCAGAGTCAGACCGACTCTAAGTTGAGTGGTCAATCCTGTAAGTCCTTGAGTAAACTGGCACAGGTTGTCCTTCCTATTTGGGACATGTCCGATTGGGGGCATTATATTTATGGCCCTCCTCATAAAAGGGTATATGGCATTCGGCAATAGATAGATAGATAGATAATAATAAGCTACCAAAGAGAAAATAAATGCCTGATATCAACTTCAGTGCCTGTATCGGTTGCTTTAATTTTTCGTGAGTCACTGCAAATTTATTTGTCATAGTACTAATTTATATATATATATATATATATATATATATATATATATATATATATATATATATATATATATATATATATATATATATAAAGAGAGAGAGAGAGAGAGAGGAAGCCAGAGAAAGAGGGTGAGTTGGAAATAAATAGAACAGACGCAGAAATAACCCGCGAGAGATATAAAATGTGGTGGTGTTACCGTGAGCCGGGAGACAAATGGAGGGGGAGGGTGGCAGTACAGCAAGAATAACGAGCTCCAGGTAATTACTACGAGGGAATGGTTGGCTCAGTTGCTCAGAAAAAGATGATGATCTCCTGTGCTGTTTCTTCGCCGAGATATTTGTGGAATTTACTTTGTAGTTCTTACTATATACTGTGTTGGTGGTGTAATGGTTTGGGTGCTTATGTTCTGGGTGTGGTGTCCCGAGTTCAATCCCGGGAGGACCATATGCTTTCATCAGTTTATTCAAGTACATTGGGGTTTGTAATTGATGATTAATGTTAAGAACGGGGTGTTCCTTATATACAGTATGACTAACATTACTACAGACAAAAAGATGATGACCTGTGTTGTTCCTTCACCGAAATATGTATGAATTTCGATTCATAGTATTTGCTTTATATGTTATGGATTTTAACTTATCTATCTATCTATTTATATATCTATTGCCAGATGCCTTACTCTCTTTTTGAAGGTGGTCATACACAGAGTGCCCCCATGCAAACACGTGACAGTTTATTTAAGAACTTACTGTATAGGATTGACCAGTCAACTCCGTCAGATTCAGAGGCCCTATATGTATCTATTTAGCACAAATTTTCTACAGTGGTGTGCGGCTAGTCCATCCACTAACCTGCTTCACCTTTGTACAAGGCTTACTCCCCTTGATGGGTTGCCGACCAAGGCTGACAAGTCCCATCCACCCAGAAAATGTATACATATACAGTATTAAGCAGTGCTGCACTTGACTCGTGCATGGAAGGCCCAGGTTCATTCCACGGCCATAGCATCGTAGGTTTATTGACCTACGGGCAGGATTTCCATACCCATTGCTGCACTGTTGGACATTAGAGGTGTGGTAGACCAGCGTCGTATGTACACATGTATATGCTAGCACCTGATCAGCATGACCGAGCTTAATACACTGGCTACAGAGTACAGACTATAGATTCACATACACAGCCATTTCAACAGTAAAATAGTATCTCACATGCACCCCCACACACTATACACACCAATGGGTGGTTGTGTCCTTTTAACTTTATTCAGGCTATTATTAGACGATTGTATTCAGGTTCAAAAGGGCCTCCAGCGATTAACAGGCTTCGAACTATCTCACTTAACCATTTTTACTACAACAGATCCTTCTTAAACTGCACAAAATCGTCTAAATATATAATATAACTAGAATAACATTACAAAGACGTCCCCAGTACAGAAGTGGTTAATGTGAAATATGTAAACAAATGTCCGTGACTTACCATGGTGAAGGTCTTCCAACACTCTCACCACCCGCCCGTCCTCCCACACTGCCACCCCGCCCACCGACACCTCGTACACCGTGGGTGGGGTGGGAAGCAGAGGGGCGGACCGAGGACTGAGCTTGGGGCGGGGGAGAGAGGAGGAAGAGTTGAAGGGGTGGGGGTAAGTTGGATATGAGGTGTTGTAGGGGTGGGGGTAAGTGGGATTTGAAGTGTTGTAGGGGATAGGTTGAGTATGGGAGGAAGTGTTGAAGGGGTTAGGGTTAGCAAGGTAGGATTTGTTGTAGGTGATAGGTTGTGTAGGGTAGGAAGTGTTGAAATGGTTGTGATGAGTAGAAAATGATGTGTTAAAGGCGTTAGAGTAAGTAGGAGAGGAAGAGTTGAGAAGGTGGGATGGATGAGAAGAAGAAGTGAAAGGATATGTCGAACGTTTAGCAAAGAGATTGGATGTGAGAAAATCTGAGTCATGCTGGGTTCGATGAAAGGAGGAATTGAAAGTTTGAGTAAAACGTTTAGCAAAGGTCTTGAGGAAGTTAGACTCATGTGTGGATGGTAAAGATGACCCCTTCGAGGAACCAGACAAATACTGAGCGTAGGTATTAGGAAGATACGAGGTAGTTTGAGAGTGGGATGAAGGAGTAAGGAGGCTGTGGGAATGTGGAGGAGGGGATGCAAGAGGCTGGGAGAGTAGAATAGGGTGATAGGAAGAAGGGAGGTCATGTGGGGAGGCAGAAGGGGAAGAGCGAGGGGTTGGGAAAGAAGTGGAAAGGGTAAGGGGTGTTTCAGAATTTAAAGAAGAGCGAAGGGGTGTTGCAGAATTTACAGATGAGCGAAGGACTGTTGCAGAATTTATAAAAGAGCGAAGGGGTGTTGTAGAATTTATAGAAAGGGGTTTCGCTGAATGTACAGAAGTGAGAGAGAGGGGGACGGGATCAAGGAAGGGGTGGAGAGAGGGATAAGGTGGCGCGAGTTGTGTGTGATTGTGGTGGTGATGGTCGAGAGTGATGGAGAGGAAGTGGTGGAGAGGATGGTACTCTCCCTTCACCGTATGCCACTCTCCATCCTGCACCACTACCACTCCTCCACCACCAACACACACCTCACCCCCAACCGTCCCCTGCTCAGAGTGTTCCCATATCGACACACACGGCGCCCCTCCTCGCAGCTGTGAACAAAGGATAGAGATCAATGACAGGGTACCGTACTGTATTTTTGCTTTATATATATGAATGAAGGAGACAAAGGGAAAAGCTGACTGCAACAAGTGTCTCCTCCAAAGTTGAAAAAGTGACAGAGCGAAAATAAAATCAAGGTACGTTATAGTAAAAATGTCTGGACATACGGAGCTTGAAGCAGTTTAAGTCATAGGATGAGGAACTTTGTTTCACTCAAGTATTCCTTCAAAAAGTATCCTGGAAGTTTTTTTGTTTTTTTTAACCCTATCAAGATCTGATTACGCATTTCTTTTCTGTTTTCTGGTTATTTTTAGACGATTTCGTTCAGATTAGGGAGGTACAGTATATGGAAGTCAGAGGGTTATTTGAGATAGTCTTTCCCTTTATAATTCCCACAGATTCATATTTAGCTGTAAAAAATTGTCTAATGATAGCCAGAATAAACTGTCAAAATGGGTCATTATCTTCAAAGGGTGACAGTAAGATAAAACAAAAATACTATATACTTGGAGATATTTCATGTAGTATTCATTAGTAGATAATAATTAAAAGTACTGTACACTATATCAGATATGCTAATCAGATGTCATGATAAGTCTTAATCAAAAGTTATCTCACATGGAGAGCGAATGTGGACTGGTTGGAACGTCTTGTGAGGCGCAGCAGCAAGCCGGACTGTGGACGTAGCGACCTCACACGCACTTCACAGGAAATGGGCCTGGGAGAAGACGTAACCTCACCGGAGATCTGTGTAGGTGGCGTGGGCGTGGCGGTGAGGGCTATCGTGAGGAATGATGCCCGTGCGAGGGTGATACTGTGGACGGGCCTATGACACCCACCCACACACCCACCCCGCCCCCCACACCCCCCAGGACAGGGTGGGGGTCGGGTGGAACAGGTGGGGTGGTGGTGGTGGTGGTGGTGGTGAGGGTAGGGAGAGGTGGCCAAATCCTGCACCTGTTGAATACCTAGAGCATAGTTAGTCTATCCAAACCAACGCATTATTGTTAATTATTCTTATTACAGTACAGTATTATCATTATTCTTATTATTAATGCTTGATTAAGAATATACGAGCCTTATTCCAAGTGAGAAATACTGTAATGATTTTCGAATAATTCTCATAGCAATTACAGTTACTATAGTCTAGTCATTGTAGGTAGGCCAGAATTATTTATCATTATCCTCTGTAACTCAAATAGGGCTATAGTAAATGGGCTGTAAATTTTCATACTTATTCCTTGGCTCACTCTTACCAAATGGTAGAAATATTAGCTCAATTACTTTAGTCGTTTATGAGTTATAGAGGTTAATGTTTAAGACTTCTGGCCTTCAAATTTGGAACAGGGTATAGTGTACGATATTACAGGATAGAAATACGGCAATGGAGGGATTTGTTTACCCCCTTTCAGTACCGGTAACGTCTTTTTATTAATTTGATTTCAGCAACATTCAGGCGATTTTATAAAGCTTAGGAAGGGTGTATGGAAGGTAAAAGGATTAATTGAGATAGTCAGTAGCCTTTTAATTGGTAGCCGTCTTTCCTAAGCTGAATAAAATCATCTAATAGTTGCCAATTTATAATACATAGGATGTCATCGGTACTGAATGGGTTAATATTACTGGCCTAAAATTATACAGATCAAAATAGATCTGGGAAGGAATGCAGGTGGGGTCTCTCTCTTTCTCTCTCTCTCCTCTTCTTCTTCTTCTTCTTCTTCTTCTTCTTCTTCTTCTTCTTCTTCTTTTCTATCCCTTCCTTCAACTTTCCTTTTCTATCGGATATGCCATCGATCTACTCGAATTAAGTCCTGACCACCTCGTTTGGATCGTAAGGTCTGTGTGGCCAGTGTATCTATGTAAATCTATGTAAATCTCCGCGTCACGAGTGCGAAAGAAGTAGCAAGATATATAGGAATGGATGGAAAATGTTGGTGAGATAGATACAGTAGATAGATAAATAGAACGCTAGATAGATAGCGAGAAAGAGAGAGTGAGAGTGAGTGAGAGTGAGTGAGCGAGATAGCAATAGATGGAGACAGTTTGTAAGAGAGAGGGAGAGACAGAGAGAGTACACGATGCTACTTGATTGCGAGGAAAGTTTATAATATGTTGGGGGGAAGACAGATATCTGGCCTAGAGATCCTGTAGTAAGACGGAGAGGTCATCTTTTTGGGGGGGCGCCATTTTGGTGGCATTATTATCAAAGAACGGGAATGTTTTACATTTTTTATCATAAATAATTTTAGATCCAAGGAGCAGCTAATCTATCTTGTACCAGTATAGCCGAATTAAAATGTTAAACTTGCAAACTCTAGACAGAGCCCGAATAGGGACAACATAACAGAAAACAATGAACATACAAAAACAAAATACAAATTCACACACATATATAATATATATATATATATATATATATATATATATATATATATATATATATAATATATATATATATATATATATATATATATATATATATATATATATATATATATATATTTATATATATATATAATTATATATACTGTATATATACAGTATATATATATATATATATATATATATATATATATATATATATATATATATATATATATATATATATATATATATATATATATATATATATATATATATATATAAATATATATATATATATATATATATATATATATATATATATACAGTATATATTTATATTTAATTTGGTAGGGATTCTAATCCGACCTTAATGTGTAAATGCTACTGAACGCCTTACACCCGCCCATTACCCAAACTCCAATTATGTTTACCTGTCCGTTGATGGTGAGGTGTGAGAGGCAACCAGTGAATGGTGGTGTGGTGATGGTGGTGGTGTGGGGGGTGGCAGTCCCTGGTGGTGGTGTTGGTGATGATGGCCCCCCTCCCCCCCCTACCCACAGCGGCCAGCCCCCACCCCCAGCCTCCCACCACCACCGTGCTCCCCTGCCCCCCGTCCACACCGCCCGTCCAGCACAGTGGGAGTCAGACTGATGGGCGTGCTTCCAGCCTCGTCTGCACCCGTCGACTACAACCTCCAGACCCTGTTGAATATATAATTATATAATATTCTAGTATATATTTTTGGACGAACGGACAACAAATTATATTAAAGTTACACATTAACCCTTTGAAGATTATGTCGCATTTTAACAGTTTCTTTCGGCTATCATTAGACAATTTAGGAAGGATGTGTGAATTATAAGGGTAATGATTATCTCAAAACCCTTCTGACTTCCATATACCCTTCCTAATCTAAAAAAATCTTCTAGTAATAGCCAGAATTTACTACCAAAACACGCCATAAACCTCAAGGGGTTAAGATAGCAGGACCAATCGGCTAAACTATCTACTCAATTACTAAAGTCCATTCATTATAGGTAGGCCAAAACTCGACTACGAACCTCTAAAACTCATCAAACGAGTAGAGTATCCGAGCTAATATATCTACCATTTAATAGGGTTCAGTCAAAGAATAGTTGTGGAGATTCACAGCTCCTTTAATCTAGCCCTTAATTGAGCTATAGAGTTATAGGCCTACATTCTGTACTGAAGGATTATATATTTTGCATGGCTAACACAAATTAGAATACTATACTCGTGACACCAAACCTCTGTACTTCCAATAGGGCTAGAGCTTTCCCTAGCCAACTACTTCAGCTGCTAGAGTATCGGTACCTGACTTTAGTTTTTTACCCTACCCTACCCTACTCTATTCTAACCTAACCAATCCAGCCCTACCCTACCATAAGCTAACCTACCCTACCCTACCCAACCCTACCCTTCCCAATCCTACCCTTCCCTAGGCTAACCTATCCTACTCTTACCTAACTTACCCTGCCCAACACAACCCTACTCAATCCTAACCTAATTTAACCTACCCTTCGCCACATTCTGAGACAAAAATGATAACAAATTTAAATGCGAGAAAATAATGGCCAAAGAGAAATATTTATTTATCTAAAAATCGGGAAAAATATCGCATCAAATCAAAACATTCACTCTGGAAGATTTTATTGATTATAACCAATTTGAATAATGGTTCCATATTTAAGTAAAATAACTTTCTCGCCTTTCTTTCTCTCACTCTCTATCTCTCCTTCACACAAATACACACACCACTCACAAGTACACACACAATCTCACACACACACACACACACACACACACACACACACACAGCCCGTAGCCTAGTAGGTAGAGCTCTCGTCTCACACACGAGGGGTCGGGGGTTCAATCCCGGCCGGGCGGAGACAAATTGGGCTTGTCTCCTTTCATGTGTTAGCCTCAGTTCACCTAGCTGTAAATAGGTACCTGGAATAAGTGGACGACGTTGTGACGTCCCATCTGGGGTTGGCAAAAATGGTACAAGGCGAGATGGGTATCATATGGTTCACCTAAGCTGATGGGCTACCTAAGCCTTCGGGCGAGACGGTACCGTCTATAGTGAGAATGGTACCATACAGATCCACCCTAAGCCTTCGTTTCCGATGTCGCCAATTGGCTAAAATACAGACTACACACACATCCACAGCCATTCCAACAGTACATAAAACACTTAACATGCATTTCACGCAATACATTCCCAGTTAAGGAGGCGCGATAATAATGAGCTTAGCTCGCATTGCGTGGATTCCCCTTGACGAACAAGTAACTGAGTAACACACACACACACACTCTAAACTCACACCAACTACACTTACATACACAAACACTAAACTACACTCACACGGACATACACACACACACACACACACATGCAGCTTGTGTGTTAATTGGAATTCATTTAAGCTTCTGAATATGCATGCCACACTTTAATTATACAATGATACAATTCAGGCTGGGTGGAACATTGTGGTGTTTACCTACACATACTTAATTAATTCTGTTTCCCTTACTTATCCTTTCTATCTTCTATCTTTCTATCTTCTCTCTCTTTACTCCTAACATTATTTGTTTTCTCATAATAAAATCAGTTACCCCTTACTTTACCATATTGCCCTTCTTCTATTCCCTCCCTTTCTTCCTGCTGTATCATAATTAATTCAGTGATCCCTTACTTACCCTTATTTCCCTTTCTCTCTCTTTCCTACTGCTATATCATAATTCATTTAGTTAATCCTTAATTTCCTTATTAATCTTTCCCCCTTCTCTCTGTTTTATCATAATATATTCAGTTATCCATTGCTTTTCCTTACTCCCCTTTTTGTTTTCACTCTCTTCCCTACTGTCTATCATAATTAGTTCTGTTATCCCTTACTTTCCCGGACTTCTCTTTCTCTCTCTTCTCCCTCTTTCCTACTGGTCTATCCTAATTAATTAAATGATAATTAAAATGATAATAGGCAAGGCTATTGAAATACATGACAACGAACTTGGAAAACAAACCCCTATTAAACCCTTGAGGGTTATGACGCGCTTAGACAGTTTATTCTGGCTGTTATTAGCTGATTTTATTTAGTTTAGGAAGAACTTGCGAAAGCTAGATAGTTAATTGAGATCGTTTTGACCTCTAGATTCCTAGAGATAATTAATAAAATCGTCTAATGATAACCAGAATAAAGAGTAAAAATGCGTCCTCAAAC
Organism: Paralithodes platypus; assembly: GCA_032716605.1. Taxonomy (NCBI): domain Eukaryota; kingdom Metazoa; phylum Arthropoda; class Malacostraca; order Decapoda; family Lithodidae; genus Paralithodes; species Paralithodes platypus. Next base: position 56,012,007 of record CM064496.1, on the reverse strand, counting down.
ATTGAAAGACTTATACCTTGTTCCAAGTAGGTAGGCCAGGCATCGTGAACCCTAGCCTCTGTAGCTCAAAAAGGGCTCGAGTAAATAGACTATAAATTACCACACCTATTCACTAGCTAACCCTTCCCAAATGGTAGAAGTATTAGCTAGATTACTCTAGTAGTTTGTGAGTTACAGTATTAGGATTAATGTTCAAGAGTTTTGGCCTAATGATTTGGAACAGGGTTTACATAGAGTTACATAGATACACAGGCTGCACAGACCTTGTGGCCCCTACTAGACAGTCAAGACTTAATTCTAAAAACATTTGCTACTAAGTGGAAGGTAAGAAAAGCAAAGCAGAAGGCTCTCGCCCCACCCACCACTCCTTCCGGCCAAGGTTGGCATGACATACAGCTGGGAAAAAGGCCCCCAGTAAAATAAGAAAATTTCTACTGGGAAATTTTTAGTACCTGGTTGTTGATGTGGATGAGAATAGAGTGCCAGGTGGAGTCGTGGAGTGTGGCATTGACCTCCACCTTCACCCCGTCCACCCCTCCACCACCACCCACCTCCACTCTCGCCCTGCCGCCCACCAGGAGGACCTTCAGAGTGGGCAGGATATTCAGGGTAGGAGGGGCGGTTAAAGGAATGGCACTTGGCATTTGAAGGCTGGAACCTGGCATTTGAGGGTGGGAATCTGGCATTTTAAGGCTTGAACTTGGTATTTTAGGGCTGGAGCTTGGCATCTGAGGGCTGGAACTTGGCATTTGAGATCTGGAACTTGGCATTTGAGATCTGGAACTTGACATTTGAGGTCTAGAACTTGGCATTTGAGGGCTATAGCTAGGAATATGAGGATTAGCAGTGATGGTATGTGGCAGCTGATGACTGGCTGTGGATGGTTGAGGACTTGCTTGTGGACTAGCTTGAAGTGGACTGATTTCAAGCGGTTGAGGACTGGCTAGGGGTTTTTGAAAGTCAGCAAAAGAGGACTTACGGCTGGACTGGGACATCGGGGGACTGCGATGGGATGTATGAGGGGCTGCATGGATGGGTTGAAGGCTGTGATGGAATGGTGGAAGGTTATGATGGAAAGCTGGGTGACCGGGATGGAATGATGTGAGAGGACTGGCATGGGATATTTGTGAATTACTATCAGAAGAGGTGGTATGGGGTAATGATTGGCTACGATGGAAAGCTGTATGACTTGGACGGGAGGATGTAAGAGGATTTGAATGGGTTGTTTGTGAATTAACATCAGAGGTTCTGTGAGATATATGGGGACCAGTGATTGATGTTTGAGGGCTAGCATGATATAAGGGAGATGTTTGAAGGTTGGCAGGATGTGGATTAGTATAAAAATGTAGGTTTGCTGAGAGAAAATGGGTCGAAGATGAGTTAACCCGTGGATAATTTAATCGAGTATGTTTTGGTATATTCGGACTAGGTTGCGACTTAGGAGGGTAAGAGAGTAAGCTAAGAATGGAAGGCCTCGTAATGGGGTTGGAAGGGTTCAAGGCAGATCTGGGATAGGCCATGGGTGAAGTTTGATGAGTAAGGGAAGCAATAGGCCTTCCTGGACTTGATTTAGAAGACTTTGAAGGGGTACTCCGAATATCTGTTAGAGGTTGAGTAGGATGAGGGAGAAGTTGGAGTTGTGGAGGATGAATGACTGGCTGACAATGATCAATGACTGGCTGTGAAGGATGAATTACTGGATGTGGAAGATCAATGACTGGCTGTGGAGGATGAATGACTGGCTGACTATGATCAATGACTGGCTGTGGAGGATGAATGACTGGCTGTGGAGGATGAATGACTGGCTGTGGAGGATGAATGACCGGCTGTGGAGGATGAATGACTGGTTGTGAAGGATGAATGACTGGCTGTGGAGGATGAGTAACTGGCTGTAGAGGATGAATGACTGGCTGTGAAGGATGAGTGACTGGCTGACGATGATCAGTAACTGCTTGTGGAAGGTGAGTGATGGGCTGACGATGATCAAGGACTGATTCTGGAAGGTGAGGGACTGGACCGGAGTAGAGAATGAGGGCATCGGGTGAAGAGGTGAGGACATGTAGGGAGAGGGAGATGGGGAGACAGGGGGGTAGGAAAGGGAGCGCCAACCCCTCCGCCTCCTCGCCACTGAAGGTTCGACTCACCACCTTGCAGCGAGGCCCCCACGTCCCCCTCGGGCACACACACCTGCGGAAGAATCATACTTAGGATTAGGAAAAGGTGTGTGTTGTGCTAATAGGTTTTATGATAGCCATTATAAAAGGAAAATTACATGATCGTACCCAATACTGTACCGGCGACGTCTTATAAATTGTATTCTAGCTGTATTTAGAAGATTCTATGCGGCTTAACAAGGATCTGCGGTAGTAAAAAGGGTTAAAGTGAGATAGTTCGAAGTCTGTTAATTGCTGAAGTCTGTTAATTCTTGAACTGAATGAAATTGTCTATTAGTAACCAGTATAAAATAAAAAGGACGGAACTGGTACTGAACAGGATAAAGGGTTGATAATCTGTATGACTTACTTATAGCCAGTAGATTCCCTGACACACCTGCCCCCATTGAGACAGGTCTGTGGTGTGCAGGTGTTGAGAGGCTCGGTGTGGACGGGTGTGTGACAACTGGTATGCGGGGAGGGGTGTTGAGACGGCTGCAAGATTGGATCTAATCCTTTCTAGGGAGATAAAACACGATAAGAGTTAGAGAGTGTAAGGGTAAAGGAATTCGTAGTATGTCAGCCTATGCAAATAAAATGTGCCGCATCTGCAGTTCGATCCCACACCGTGCCATTGGTAGACGGCAAGAGTTCGGGCAGCTCGGTCTAGTGATTTGTAGAAAATTTCCAATAAGATCCCTGTAACAAGGGCACGCACTAGCCTTGTTATTCAAGGGAGTGTACGCGTTAAAAATTGTATCATCATCATCTCCACTAACATTGTAGTATCTCCTAGTATGCTTCATATCCACTTATACCACAAATAAATGGAACTATTAATTTTTTTCGATCACCCTCCCCCATGCTCTCCAACTCTTCCTAACTCTCCTATGACTTTATTCATGTTGTTACTTTATATTCCACCCTATATTTAATTTACCCCCTTCCAAAAAAGAAGATAAATACAATAAAATAAATCATAAAAGTAATGATACAGGGGGATAAAAACAATAAATTCTTCTGATACTACACAGGCTAATGATGCAATTACTCACATGAACCGTCTCCCGAGGTGGCAGTAGTGAGCCTGTCCGTGCTGGTTCCTCGAGGGTGGCGTGGGCGTGGGGGTGAGGGGGGTCAGGTGGTGGTGAGGTGGCACTGGAGTCGGGGGCTACAGGTACGTCGTCGTTACTCTGCTCCACCACCTCCACCTCCACCCAGCAGCTGTCCATGTGTTCGGGATCAGACCACCCGCTCTCACCCTGAGGGAATTGTGTGGGAATCAGTATTTGTTAAGTACAGTTGGTTACATGAATTCCGATGCACTTCGCAATTTTATGTATGGAAGGAAAATTAGTGGTGGGGTTGAATTAGAAATATATGTTCTTATGCAGTAGTTATATAATATGACCAATTAACGATCTTATAGTACATTATTCTTGTAAGCCAATCACACTTACAGTAGGTCATAGACAAAAGGTGAACATGGAGTTTTTATCTCCCAAGGAAGCTAATAGGAAAGTCTTTGTGTATGTGTACCTCAATGAAAAAGACCTCTTGGCGTGACACTTTCAAAGGGTATGGCACCTCAGGAGACATCGACCATTAGTGGTGGGTATTATATGTTGAACTAAAGTTAATTTGTATCATTTGGATACGTAATTATAATACTGACCAAGTTAAATCTAAATTCATCAATAGGATTATGGTAAATTCTACAGTACATACAAAGACTACCAGAAACACACACACACACACACACATACACACACACAACACAACACGTAGATCACATAATTCACGATAATTTCTTTCCTTTTCTTTTGCTGAGAAAATAATAATGGAAACAAAAAGAAAACAAAAAAGTGATCCCATGTAAACTCACCAGATCCGAGACTTGCACCTTGAACTTAAGGGTCCGAGGGGGTGTGAGTGGTCCCAGGGGATAGACCAGACCGGTGGGCCCCTCTGTCCTCACACCCACAGCGTCCCACCCCGGCCCACTGTCCTCCACTACCTAGGATGGGGGGGGGGGGGAGGTTAGGGTTAGATTTACATTATTTAAATATATAAATTGACCACACATACCTTACTATCCAGGTAAGGTCCTCACTTGTTACCTACTGTAGACACTAATCGAGCATGGTAATACCCAGGGGAGGCCTAATAGGTATGCGATAAAGAGTTGCTGGAACTCCTGTTTCATTTGCTTGGCTTCTCTCACTGTTTCTGTTTGTGTGTCACCTATACAGTAAGTAATCCAGCTAGCTCTCACAAACACCTCCTCCTATCAATTTCACTACACTAAACAAGCACACAACCCTTTTATTTCCAATACACCAAAAAAAAAAAAAAAAAAATGGTGACGAAAAACATTGTCTCGGGGGTGCATAAATACCCCCATAATCAACCGTACTTCGCCAAACGACCTCTTACTATCAATTTTTGTAACATTTGCGGCCTTTCCTCTAACTTTCCATCTGTTGAACACCACCTCTCCTCCAACAATCTGTCTTTCCCCATATTATGACTAAACTGCTTCAAACTCCCTGTGTCCAGACATTTTGATTCTAACAAATATTATGTTCCTTCCAACAACCAACTATACTCCTAAAATCGATTAATGAAATTTACAAACACATGTGGCAGTCCGTGGATTCGAATCCAGGATGCTCACACCGAAAATCAACACCTTATGCATCGCACCACGTAGACAGTTAAAGAATGGTGGACACTGCCTACGATTTATTATGCAACTTCGAATCCTGCATATCAATCTAAGCATGTACACACATCCCAACTGCAACTCACGTAGGCTATGCATATGTGAATGGAAAGAGCAATTAATGGGGCCTTAACCACTAGGGAAGTCCTCTCGATAAATTACCCCTGAACCAATATCAATTATTATGTTCCTTCCAACAACCAACTATACTCCTAAAATCGATTAATGAAATTTACAAACACATGTGGCAGTCCGTGGATTCGAATCCAGGATGCTCACACCGAAAATCAACACCTTATGCATCGCACCACGTAGACAGTTAAAGAATGGTTATAGAACAGTTATAGAATTTGGCTCTGTCACTCTTTCAACGTTGGTGTGAGAGATACTTGTTACTGGCAGCTTTGCCTTTTGTCTCCTGCATTCACATAGAAAAATAAAAGTGGCCTTAGGTAAAAACTCACCCGATAAAGGAAGTTATTGTGAAGGTCCGGGTCAGTGAGAGTCAGGTGGAGGAGGGTGGAGGTGGAGGTGGTGATAGTATAAGTGGCGGAGGGAAGGATGGTGGAGGTGGCGGATGAAGTAAAGGTGGCAGAGGTGGAGGTGGTAGACGTAGTGGAGGTAGTAGAGGTGGAGGTGGTAGAAGTAGCGGAGGGAATGTGGGTGGAGGTAGAGGTGATGATGGAGGGATGGAGAGAGTCGTTCACCACCACCCTCCACAGTGGACGACTCAGCTTAGGAGGGTTGTCGTTCTCGTCAGTCACCACCACGATAACCGTCCCCGTCCCTGGCAACACAGAAACAATAGATAATTATAATGATACTACTACTACTACTACTACTACTACTACTACTACTTTTTTTTTTTTTTTTTTTTTTTTTTTTTTTTTTTTTTAAACCACTCAGCCTGTGCATCCCCTCTTTGGACCCTACTACTACTACTACTACTAATAATAACAATAATAATAATCTAAATTTTAAATCTACATTTTGGCTCGAACGTTCCTTGATTTTGGCCTTATCACTGTTTTAACTCTGGGGGAGGCACTCGTCACAGGCAGTTTTGCCTTTTGTCTCCCTCATCCACATAGAAACAAAATATATATATATATATATATACTAAATATATAGACTAAAGTTCTAAAGATGGAACATGACTTTGCTCATGTTCTTCCTAAATAGAACTGTATATATTCTTTGTAAAGCTAGGAAAAAAAAAAAGTTGGAGCTACAGTATATGTAGGTTAGACGTGACATGGGCTCTATGTTGTTATTGTTGTTGACGAGTATCTTAAGAACATAAGAACATAAGAAAATGGGAGTCTGCAAAAAGCCGATCGGCCCATACAAGGCAGATCCCTGTCACACCCAACCCCAATTACAAGGCCCAATTATAGGCCCAACTTACTAATACCTTGAGTACTGACCCCACCAAAATGGTCAGGGATTAACACAAGATTACGGGGGTCTGCTGAACGCCGATTGGCCCACACCTGGTAGATCCCCCTCACACCCAACCCATCTCATCCATATGCCTATCTAATTTTATCTTAAAGCTCCCTACCGTTCTTGATCCCACTATATCACTTGGTAGCCTATTCCACCCATCTTGGTCCTATACAGGCCGAGAAGAAGAACAAGTTATATTTGTGAAGTTTGGATGTTATATTATTTACTTATTTATTTACTTTATTATATACCGGTATATATATATATATTTTTTTTCTATGTGATTGAGGGAGGCAAAAGGCATAACTGCCTATAGCGAGTGCCTCCCCCATAGTTGAAAGAGTGACAGGGCCAAAATCAAGGGACGTTCGAGCCAAAATGCCTGGACACACGGAGTTTGAAGCAATTTAAGTCATAGGAAGCGGGAAAAACTTATTCTGGGAGAGAGTTCCAGAGCTCAGCTGTTGAGTAGAAGAAAGTTTGAGAGTAACATTTCACTCTTGGGTTGGAGAGTTGCACAGAGTAGGGGTGGGATTGAGTTGCAAGACGGATACCACGTGCCCTACGTAAAGGAGGTGGTATGCACTGGGATAGCTCTGAGGAACACTGATTATTATAGTAGCGATAGAATAGCGAGAGAGATGCAACATTGCGGCGGAGAGAGAGAGATTGCAGAGAGTTGGTGAGTGGACGGGAGTTAATGATACGAAAGGCCTTCCTTTCAACCTTGTCTAGGAGAGCGGTGTGAGAGGAACCTCCCCACACATGTGAACAATACTCAATACAAGGGCGCACTATGCCCCTGTACAGAGCAAGAAGCTGTGCAGGGGAAAAGAACCCCCTAAGGCGGTTGAGCACACCCAGCTTCTGGGAGGCTGCCTTAGCAAGACTGGTAATATGGTCCTTCCAAATGAGAGCAGAAGAAAAAGAGACACCAAGAATATTGAGAGAAGATGAAAATTTAATGCACTTCTCATGTATTCTTATTTATGTATTATTCTATTCAATTTATGTTTACTAATTTGATTTAAATATACATTTATGTATTTATTTAGCTATTTATTGGTGCATTTATTTAATTAATTTGGTTTGTGCTGCTGAGAAGTATGCTGGTCTTACATACAGAGGGGAAGACAAGCTAAATTTGTGGATATTAAATGCGATTCTATGTTTATATATCTATCTATCTATCTATTGCCGGACGCCTTACTCCCCTTACGAGGGTGGCCATACACAGAATGCCCCCAAGCGGACCTATACCCTGTGAGAGGGACAACTCGAGCCAGTTTAGTGAAGGACTTACAGGATTGACCATTCAATTTAGGATCCGTCCGACTCCGAGGCCCTCTGTGTATCTTGTTAGCACTATTTTTCTACAGTGGTGTTCGGCTAATCCATCCACTAACCTGCCTTACCCTTAGGTAAGCAGTACGGATTTGTATCAGGTTTACTCCCCTAGACAGGTTGCCAACCAAGGCTGACGAGTCCCATCCACCCGGATTTGTATAAGGTTGTCTCCCCTAGATGAGTTGCCGACCAAGGCTAACGAGTCCCATCCACCCATACTTTTATCCATATACTTTTACTTATTTATTATATTATATTTACTTATGTAAATATGTATATATGTATGTATGCATGTACAGTATATATGTATTTATTGATTTATTTGTGTGCCTGTACTAACCCTTTACACTCTTGGAACGCATACATTTTTTTTCTAGACCCCCTTCTCACTCATGCTTAACCCCTTGAGGATTATGGATTAAGAGGGCTAAATATCAGAATAGAGAGAGAGAGACAAGCGGTACTAACCCTGCAGTCCCCCTCCGTCAGTAGCCATGATCTGAAGGTGGTACCGGGGGGCAGCTTCCCGGTCCAGGCAGCACTCACCGGTCACCACCTCACCAGTACCCGAGTCAACCTGGAGCAAACTGTATTTTTTAGCAGGCTACGCGGCAGAGTCAGTCATTACGTGTTTTGATAAAAGTGTGAAAGTTGGTAGAAAGAGGAAAGTGATAATCTTATTGTCGATTTTATTCTTAAGCCCCTTTCACACACACACACACAAATTTGGTCAGGATGGGCCCGAACTTGGGCACACTTATTGCAATCTTTGGCGGAGTCGTGTACAGGCGGCCAGCAGTCTGAGATGTCTCCCCCCATGTGTCGGCTTGGGTCGAAATTGTTTTTGTCATGTGAAAGGTGGTTTAAGCCCCTTTCACACATACGTAAATTTTGTCACATGTGGCAAATCGGGGCCCGTCCTGATCAAGGTTGCGTATGTGTGAAAGGGGGCATTGGCCTGGGGGTGCAAGCCCGTGGGCTGATGGTCCCTTTCCCCGCTGCCTTCTCAGAGACAGATCTCATCTCTCCCGGGCCCTTTCAGGGGTCCGAGCATCTGGAGCGGCTTCGGTCTACCGGACTAGGGACTGTTCGGACAGACAGTCTGGGGAACTACAACAGCAACAACAACAATAATAATAATAAATATACTAAACAGTTGACCTTACCTGGAATAGCGGGCGACCTGTGACCTCGTGGACAGCGTTCTTCTGCATGGAGTACCTCAGGGCGGAGTGTCGGGTCCTCGGCTCGTCCAGGTCACTCGCAGACACCACGCCCACCACCTCACCTACGAGAGGCACGGCAGGTCAAGGTAAATCATGTCATATAAGGGGAGTTATTGTAAGTTGGCTTGGGATAAATCAAGTCGGATTAATTTGTATGTTGCTAACAATAGGTATATCATGAAAAATACTAATATAAGACAAACAAATATATATAACTCTTATATAAGTAGTATTATCCCATGTAATGAAAGTATAACAGGTAAATATCTATCAACATAAAAAATGGTTAGGTGATCTTAATCCCTGTGCCATGTCTAGATTAGGTTGGGTCATATTACAAATGCACTTTGTAGGAAAAATATAACTTGCGTCTTCTATTTTTCTTTTCCTCCCAGCAAAAAAATATCGCTCTCCTTTTCCTCATCTTTTATTCATAAAATATATATAGGCTAAAATAATAATAATAGCAAATATATATATATAAATGAAAAAATAAAAATAAATAAATAAATTAATAAATAATTTATACAATACAAAATATATATACAAAAATATATAAATAGGTCCTACTCTTGGCTCACCCTTGGGCCCGTTCTCCCTGACATGTGACGTGATGGTGGTAGGGGTGAAGAAGGGGGCGTTGTCATTTATATCCTTCACCCTCACCCTCACCACTCTCTCCACCACATGCACCACACACCCTCCACCACCACTAGTAGCTCCACCATCATCATCAGCAGGAATATCATCACCACTAGCACCATCTTCGTCAGTAGTGGTATCGTCGTCATCGCCACTACCAATGTTGTTTTTATTTGTGCCGTCACCACTACGAGTATTTACACCACTGTCGTCACCACTACCACTACGACCATCACCACCACCACCAACACCACCATTGTTAGTCTCACCACCACTACCAACACCATCACCACCACTACCAACACCATCACCACCACTACCACCACCACCATCACCACTACTTCTGATGTCAACAATGTGTCTTCTTTCACCTCCACTAAGCTCGTATCCCTTTCCATCCTTCTTAATACCACTACCATTTCCAATTTCACGTTTGTAAGTTCCAGCATCAGTATTTTCTTCACGGCCAGCTCTTTGGTTCGGATTTTCTTTAATAGAGCCGATGTTTTCTTTATTATTCGCATTAATTTCACTGTTTGGGTTAAGTTCACTATTAACATTACTCTTAAAATCAATGGAACCGACTTTCCTTTCATCAATGTGTATCTTTATAGTATGTATATCTTTATTATCTTTGTTTTTCTTATCTACATCATCACTACTTGGGTTATCTTCACCATTATCTTTACTTCTAAAATCAATGGAACCAACTTTATTTTCATCATTCTGTATCTCTCTAGTATCTTTGTTAATCTTACTGCTTGGGTTATCTTCGCCATTATCTTCACTCCTGTCTTTCCTTTCATCGTTATATATCTCTCTATCATCACTAGCATCGTCACTATTTTCTTCGTGGAATATATAAACCTGCCGACAGGTTCTCTCAGTAGTTCTATCACCATCACTATCATCGTCACCATAGGGATTGATGGTGATGCAGGCATCATCATAATCAGTTTGGAAGGGTATGTCACCATCATCACCATCACAATGTTTACCCCTTTCACCATGACATATAGTGCGTATAACACCATCCTCACTATCTTCACCACTTCTATTTTCGACACTTTTATAATATCTATTCTCACCACTGTTATCATTATCACCAGTATTATATCGTGTTCCACCAGTATGTGTATCACCCGTACCACCACCAGTATCGTATCCAATTCTTCCATTATCATCATCATCAACACCACCACCAACATAACCATTAATACCAACACCAACACCACCACCACCACCACCTGGCCTCGAATCTCTCTTTTTCTTTCTATAAATACTTCCATTATCATCACCACTACCACCACCACTTCCACCACTACTACTACCACCACCACCACCAGGCCTTGAATCTCTCTTTTTGGTCTGCTTCCGCTGACCTCTGTTGACCCCTAGGTGTTGACCTGGGTTGACCTGGGCGGCATCAGTGACCTGTACCCTGACCTCCCACACCCCACGGCCGTCAGGGGGGTCGCGGTCCAGTGGCTGAGGGAGAGAGAGAAAACATTAATTGTGTGTGTGTGTGTGTGTGTGTGTGTGTGTGTGTGTGTGTGTGTGTGTGTGTGTGTGTGGTGAGTGTGTGTGTGTGTGTGTGTGTGTGTGTGTGTGTGTGTGTGTGTGTGTGTGTGTGTGTGTGTGTGTGTGTGTGTGAGTGCATTTTGGGGCATTTTTATATGGTAAAAAAAAACGCTAATTTTCCGGCAAAATTCTGTAAATGGATTGTTTTTAATATTTCTCCTTTCCGTAAGATGATGCCATTTATTGTAGCTATCAATGGAAGATTTTATTCAGCTTAGGAAATAACTTGCTAGTGTTTGTAGATCGCGTTTACCTTGGATTAAGAATTTAACATACTGTATAGATACTGTATACTACAGTATTCACCTCTCAGATCCCTAGGGCCCGTATCAAGAAGCTGAATTAATTTGTTTAGCGTGAATAGGAATAGAATTGTATATCCTTCCTTCCTTCGTTTTCTCTTGCTGTACCCTTTCTCGTTGCTTCTTATTCCTTAACCCTTTCAAGATCCGATGACGCACTTCTTTTCTGTTTTCGGGCTATTATTAGAAGATTTGATTCAGATTTGGAGGGTATATATGGCTGTTAGAGGGTTGTTTGTTGTTGTTGCTGTTCCCCAGGCTGTCTGGCCGAGCAACCCCAAGGTCCGAGCAAGGCCAAGGCCATAACCGAGTGCCCACACAAAACCCTCAATACTGTACTTACAACAAATAAAGCCCAGGTGACCGAAGCCACTACAAGGCAGGGAGCTGAGGAGGGTGTGGAATGTTTAAACACCCGGGAAACCAAATCCCCACCCATGGCCCTGTGCCCCTCAGCAATTATGAAGGGAAAGTTGAGGGGCAAAGGAAAAAATGTGACACTCTGGCTCCCAGAGGGTTAATTGAGATAGTCTTCACCCTTTATACATCCACAGATCTACTGATAGACAGAGTAAACAAGCATAATGTGACATAATCCTCAAGGGGTTAATTAACACTATCTGGTCCGATGCTTAATGGGTTATTATGATTTTGTTTTAAATTATCATTATATATTATATATATATATATATATATACAGTATATATATTGACAATACTAGACACATATATTATATGGATGGCAAGGTATACCAATTAATCAAAGGTACAATATATAACTCTGAACATACCCAACTTAAATATAGTAAATATATTCATACTCCTTATTATGTAATACAATTAATTATATTTATATCTGTATTTATCTATATATTTTAGGTGCAAGAGAGGGGATAGTGTAACCCAAAGTTACTCAAAATTTAGTGATATCTATGGGGTACTAAATAAAAGCCCTGACCAAGTTTTGTCAAAATCAATTTATTGATTATCGAGATAGTTTGTGAATATTGGGGAACGTATACACAGACACACACGCACTAACGCACTAACACACTAACACACACACACACACTTTCATACACAGCTACAACAAATACAAATAAAAAACACACACAGCCACTACACACACACACACGACCACTACACACACTCTCTTACACACACACACACACAGACACCCACTACACCCCCCCCCCCACACACACACAGGCACTACACACACACAGACACACAGTGAAAAATGACAACAACGAAAGAATAAGTATAACGAGGCCAAGAAGGGAAGGAGGAAGACAAAAGGTGGAGAAGAAGCAGGCGAGGGGGTTGAAGTGAAAAGTTTTGTTACAGAGAATAACATAATAACTGTTTTAAGGTGTGTGGGTGTGGGTGTGTATGTGATTATATATATATATATATATATATATATATATATATATATATATATATATATATATATATATATATATATATATATAGAGAGAGAGAGAGAGAGAGAGAGAGAGAGAGAGAGAGAGAAGGACAGACGTGTTGTCCCAGTTTTTACCACCACCCAGACTGAGGGTTTGGACTTTTGAGGTTGGCCTTTGAGAGCTGTGAGGGACTCTTAACAAGGAACTTGATTAACTTCCTTATATCATTTCCTATTTTCTCTGAAAGATTTAATGAAAAATAAACGTGTATAAATTCACTTACATATAAGGTACAAAGGCATCTTGGTGCTGAAAAGGGGTTAAACCATTCCACTTAACCCCTTCTGTACCGGCGACGTCATTTCAATTGGATTCCAGCTACATTTAGACGATTTTAGGAAGATTAGGAAGGATATATGGTAGCTAAAAGGATGAACTGAGATAGTCTGTAGCCTCGTAATTGGTAGACGTCCTTCTTAAGCTGAATTACATCGTCTAATAGTTGCCAGAATACAATGGAAAGGTTGTCAGCGGTACACAAAGGGTTAACCCCATAACACTAAAGCCGGTATCACACGAGCACTTTTTCCCTCAACATTTATCCTCAACACTGGTCTGGCAGCTTATGAGGTCAACATTTAGAATATTTCGGTTACCCAAATTCATCTATCACCAGTCTAGTTACCAATACCAGTACTAAATATACCAGTACTAAATATACCAGTACTAAATATACCAGTACTAAATATACCAGAACTGTTGCCAGACAAATGGTGACCATCGAATGTTGACTATAAAAGCTCTCGTGTGATACCTGCTTAAGGGGAGGCACTTGTTTTTTCGGGACCTCCTTCTTCCTCATAGTTATCTCATTAGTTTTGAGATTTTAAGACGTTCGCCCCATTAGTTTGGCGTTTTTCAGATCTTTTGTCCCATTTCTTTGCCAATATTAAAACCTTTCGTGCCCTATAGGTGTAATTTTATTACCTGGCGAGCGAATGCGAGCCTGTATTTTAAGAGGAATCGGCCTTCAGCTGGGGCATATATATCGAAGGGGGGTCTTGTGGGCGTTTTTTAAAAGTTTGATAGAGGTTTAGAGAGCAAACTAAACCCCCTCCTTAAACCATTGAGCTGAACCAGTAATTCATGCAGCACAATACCATCTGGGTCCCCTAAGTCATTATACCGATCACGACTGAGGGAGTGTGACTTCCGTGGAGTTTATTAATTAGTGAGGAAGCCAGAAAGTGAGTTGGCCTAATTGAGTTGTTTTTAACCCCTTATATACCTAAAAGTCCTTCCTAAACGGCATAAAATCGTCTAATGATAGACAAAATATACTGTCAAAATGGGTCATCGTCCTCAAGGGGCAAAGCTGATTTACCGATATCAATAAAACAGGATAGGTGCTGGATTGTCCTTAAACTGCATAAAATCGTCTAATGATAGCCACAATATACTGTCAATATGCGTCGTATTCTTCAAGGGGCTACGTCTAGTTACCGATATAAATAAACCAGGATCCCCAGAAGTATGTGAGAAATATGTCGTTTGTGAGTTATAGAGGTTAATGTTCAAGAGTTTTGGTCTACTTACTTGGAATAGGGTATAGGATAGAATATGCCGGATTAGAAGATGCCGGAATGTCGATCGTGTGTGTCTCTGGTGGTGGAGTTTGTGTTCCATGGAGGGCTATTATTATCAGGGGTGTGTGTTCTTGTTGTTGTTAGATCTGTTTCCTCTACTCTCCTCTTCTTCCTCTTTCTGTCTTCCTCCTTGCCTCCTCCTCCCTTCCTTCTCTCTATCTCCATACCTATGTTCTTCCTTACTTCTCTTCTTCTCCTTCCTTTTCTTCTCCTCTTCCTCCTTGCTTCGCCCTCCCTTCCTTCTCTTCCTCTCCCTTCCTTCTTTATCTCTCTCTCTTCCTCTCTTCTCTCTTCCTTCTCTTCTCCGCTTCCTTTTTGCCTCCCCTTCCATCCTCTTTGCTTTCTCCCTCCCTCCTCTTTGCCTCCTCTCTCTCCTCGTATCCCTTCCTTTGCTTCCATAGAGGGAATTACCAGGAGTGTATATATTGCCAGACTTCCCTCCCTCCTCACTCTTCTTCTTCTTCTTCCTCCTCTTCACCCATTTCTTCTTCCTTTACCTCCTTCTCCCCTTCTTCTTTCTCCTCTCTTCTCTTATTTCTCCTTGCTTTCTCTCTCTCTCTGTCTTCCTATCTCCTCCTCCCACTCTAATCCCTTATTCCTCCCCCCTTCCTTCTCCTCTCTTCCTTCCTCCTACCCCTACTACCCTAACAACCTCTTCCTTCCCTCCTCCGCCTCCAATCTTCCTCTTACCCTATCCCTCTCCCCCTCCTGTTGCCATCTTACACCCTTCCACTGATCTTCCTTTCTTCCTCCTCCTCTCCATCCCCTACCTCCTCCTCCTTCATCCCTCCTCATCTTATATTCCTCACCATCTCCTCCTCCTTTTCCTCTTACTTCCTCCATCTCTCCATCCCTTTTCTTCCACTTCCAACCCTTCCATCCTCCTTCCCTCCCTCCACGTCACCCTCCATCTGCCTTTATATACACATTCCCTTCAGAGTACCCAATATACGTATCCCCCACCCAAGCATATTTCATCTTATCTGATTGAATTTTCCCTTACCTCCCACTCCTATAAAAAAAAAAAGAGAGAGAGAGAGAGAGAGAGAGAGAGAGAGAGAGAGAGAGAGAGAGAGAGAGAGAGAGAGAGAGAGAGAGAGAGAGAGAGAGAGAGAGAGAGAGAGAGAGAGAGAGAGAGAGGTCAATATTATAAATCATGCTCAGAAATTGAATTATACTAACTTTCTTTAGATGATTGAGTTGTTCCATTTGATATATATAGAGACATCATTGCATTTGTAGACACATTACAATGTACATAATAACTATAATTGTACAAATATACTGTGCATGCTTTGTATAAATACAAAAACTCTCTCTCTCTCTCTCACTCTCACACACACACACACACACACACACACAAACCCTCTCTCTTTCTCACACACACACACACCCTCTCTCCCTCACACACACACACACCCTCTCTCCCTCACACACACACACACACATACCTTGAGTTGTGTGAGTACGCCAGTGACGGGATGTATAGCGAAGAACGGCTCTCTCCTCACCTCCCCGTCCCTCCGACTACCTTCCGCCAAACGATACCTCAGTCGCCCCTGGTCAACCAAGTCCAGGTCCGCCGCCTCTACCTGTAGGGGATAGCAAGGCGTTATTAGTATTATTGTTATTATTATTATTGTTATTATTATTATTATTTTTATTATTATTATTATTATTATATTAAAAATTTACAAATTTTGCTTGCTGTCAAAACAAAAATATATAAATGCTGGCTCGCTACCGCTCGCCAGGAAAATATTAACACCTGGATGGGGGTAAACGTCTTAAAACAGTAGGCTGAATGGGGCCGAATGGATACAAGCCAAAGAGAGAGGGAGAGAAAGATAAAAAAAAAAGCGAGGTGGGCTCCCTTAACTCATCTGATAAGTTAACTGATAACTAATTCATAAAATTTCACCAACCAACTTTACTTCTAAACTCAATTAATGAAATCAACAAATACATGTGGCACTCCAAGGACTCGAACCTAGGATACCCACACCGAAATTCCGCACATTTATGCATTACGCTATCAAGACAGTTACCAAACTCGAAATTAATTCATACTGTTTTACTTTCATAAAGACCCAAGTGTTTAAACAAAATGATTGTTTGATTCTGGGCGAATGGCATGTCGAAAATAAAATCTACGACGGCGTATGGAAGCTGTTGGGCGAGAGCAATCGAATGGCATCAAGTAGAATTAATTTGGACTCTTAGTTTCTGCTACAGAAAACTTTTAATGTTGAAAAAGTGCTCATTTCGGGCGTTCCTGGAGGTCAAATCAAAATCGAAATTCTAAAGTACTGGTCCAATTTGAATTTTGTTTGTGCCATTAGATTCAGTGGGTGAAAGTGTACTTATGGTAGAAATTTGAGCAAAATCCATAAATAAATAACCCGTCTATGGGTGATTTAGAAGTTTTCAAAATCAAAATCAAAATTAGGCCTATTGGGCCTACAAAATGGTCTAAATCTAAAGATTTACATACCGTTGGAATCGCAATGACGAGATGAATCCATATATACCCTTGAAACACAAAATTCGAACATGACCTACCAAGGTACTCGGATTCGCCTGACCCAGGTATTTATAAAACATATTGTTTGATTCTGGGCGAATGGCTGGTCGAAAATGGAATATACGACCATGTATGGCAGCTGTTGGGCAAGAGCAATCGAATGGCATCAAGTAGAATTAATTTGGACTCTTAGTTTCTGCTACAGAAAACTTTTAATGTTGAAAAAGTGCTCATTTCGGGCGTTCCTGGAGGTCAAATCAAAATCGAAATTCTAAAGTACTGGTCCAATTTGAATGTTGTTTGTGCCATTAGATTCAGTGGGTGAAAGTGTACTTATGGTAGAAATTTGAGCAAAATCCATACATAAATAACCCGTCTATGGGTGATTTAGGAGTTTTCAAAATCAAAATCAAAATTAGGCCTATTGTTCCTACAAAATGGTCTACATCCAAACATGTATATACCGTTGGAATCGCAACGACGAGACGAATCCATATATACCCTTGAAAACACAACATTCGAACATGACCTACCAAGGTACTCGGATTCACCCAGGTTTTTATAAAACATATTGTTTGATTCTGGGCGAATGGCTGGTCGAAAATGGAATATACGACCATGTATCGAAGCTGTTGGGCAAGAGCAATCGAATGGCACCAAGTAGAATTAATTGGGAATCTTAGTTTGGGCTACAGAAGTCTTTTAAAGTTGAAAAAGTGCTCATTTCGGGCATTCCTGGAGGTCAAATCAAAATCGAAATAATAAAGTACTGGTCCGATTTGAATTTTGTTTGTGCCATTAGTCCAGTGGGTGAAAGTGTACTTATGGTAGAAATTTGAGCAAAATCCATACATAAATAACCCGTCTATGGGTGATTTAGAAGTTTTCAAAATCAAAATCAAAATTAGGCATATTGGTCCTACAAAATGGTCTAAATCTAAACATTTATATACCGTTGGAATCGCAATGACGAGACGAATCCATATATACCCTTGAAACACAAAATTCGAACATGACCTGCCAAGGTACTCGGATTCGCCTGGACTAAAACCCAGGTATTTATAAAACATATTGTTTGATTCTGGGCGAATGGCTGGTCGAAAATGGAATATACGACCATGTATGGCAGCTGTTGGGCAAGATAAATCGAATGGCATCAAGTAAAATTAATTTGGACTTTTCGTTTGGGCTTCAGTAGACTTTTAATGTTGAAAAAGTGCTCATTTCGGGCGTTCCTGGAGGTCAAATCAAAATCGAAATTCTAAAGTACTGGTCCAATTTGAATTTTGTTTGTGCCATTAGATTCAGTGGGTGAAAGTGTACTTATGGTAGAAATTTGAGCAAAATCCATACATAAATAACCCGTCTATGGGTGACTTAGAAGTTTTCAAAATCAAAATCAAAATTAGGCCTATTGGGCCTACAAAATGGTCTAAATCCAAAAAATTATATACCGTTGGAATCGCAACGACGAGACGAATCCATATATACCCTTGAAAACACAAAATTCGAACATGACCTACCAAGGAACTCGGATTCGCCTGGACTAAAACCCAGGTATTTATAAAACATATTGTTTGATTCTGGGCGAATGGCTGGTCGAAAATGGAATATACGACCATGTATGGCAGCTGTTGGGCAAGAGCAATCGAATGGCATCAAGTAGAATTAATTTGGACTCTTAGTTTCTGCTACAGAAAACTTTTAATGTTGAAAAAGTGCTCATTTCGGGCGTTCCTGGAGGTCAAATCAAAATCGAAATTCTAAAGTACTGGTCCAATTTGAATTTTGTTTGTGCCATTAGATTCAGTGGGTGAAAGTGTACTTATGGTAGAAATTTGAGCAAAATCCATACATAAATAACCCGTCTATGGGTGATTTAGAAGTTTCAAAATCAAAATCAAAATTAGGCCTATTGGGCCTACAAAATGGTCTAAATCCAAAAAATTATATACCGTTGGAATCGCAACGACGAGACGAATCCATATATACCCTTGAAAACACAAAATTCGAACATGACCTACCAAGGAACTCGGATTCGCCTGGACTAAAACCCAGGTATTTATAAAACATATTGTTTGATTCTGGGCGAATGGCTGGTCGAAAATGGAATATACGACCATGTATGGCAGCTGTTGGGCAAGAGCAATCGAATGGCATCAAGTAGAATTAATTTGGACTCTTAGTTTCTGCTACAGAAAACTTTTAATGTTGAAAAAGTGCTCATTTCGGGCGTTCCTGGAGGTCAAATCAAAATCGAAATTCTAAAGTACTGGTCCAATTTGAATTTTGTTTGTGCCATTAGATTCAGTGGGTGAAAGTGTACTTATGGTAGAAATTTGAGCAAAATCCATACATAAATAACCCGTCTATGGGTGACTTAGAAGTTTTCAAAATCAAAATCAAAATTAGGCATATTGGGCCTACAAAATGGTCTAAATCCAAACATTTATATACCGTTGGAATCGCAACGACGAGACGAATCCATATATACCCTTGAAAACACAACATTCGAACATGACCTACCAAGGTACTCGGATTCGCCTGGACTAAAACCCAGGTATTTATAAAACATATTGTTTGATTCTGGGCGAATGGCTGGTCGAAAATGGAATATACGACCATGTATGGCAGCTGTTGGGCAAGAACAATCGAATGGCACCAAGTAGAATTAATTGGGAATCTTAGTTTGGGCTACAGAAGTCTTTTAAAGTTGAAAAAGTGCTCATTTCGGGCATTCCTGGAGGTCAAATCAAAATCGAAATCATAAAGTACTGATCCGATTTGAATTTTGTTTGTGCCATTAGTTCAGTGGGTGAAAGTGTACTTATGGTAGAAATTTGAGCAAAATCCATACATAAATAACCCGTCTATGGGTGATTTAGGAGTTTTCAAAATCAAAATCAAAATTAGGCCTATTGTTCCTACAAAATGGTCTAAATCCAAAAAATTATATACCGTTGGAATCGCAACGACGAAAGGAATCCATATATACCTTGAAAACACAACATTCGAACATGACCTACCAAGGTACTCGGATTCGCCTGGACCCAGGTATTTATAAAACATATTGTTTGATTCTGGGCGAATGGCTGGTCGAAAATGGAATATACGACCATGTATGGCAGCTGTTGGGCAAGAGCAATCGAATGGCATCAAGTAGAATTAATTTGGACTCTTAGTTTCTGCTACAGAAAACTTTTAATGTTGAAAAAGTGCTCATTTCGGGCGTTCCTGGAGGTCAAATCAAAATCGAAATTCTAAAGTACTGGTCCAATTTGAATTTTGTTTGTGCCATTAGATTCAGTGGGTGAAAGTGTACTTATGGTAGAAATTTGAGCAAAATCCATACATAAATAACCCGTCTATGGGTGATTTAGATGTTTTCAAAATCAAAATCAAAATTAGGCCTATTGGTCCTACAAAATGGTCTAAATCCAAAAAATTATATACCGTTGGAATCGCAACGACGAGACGAATCCATATATACCCTTGAAAACACAAAATTCGAACATGACCTACCAAGGTACTCGGATTCGCCTGGACTAAAACCCAGGTATTTATAAAACATATTGTTTGATTCTGGGCGAATGGCTGGTCGAAAATAAAATATACGACCATGTATCGAAGCTGTTGGGCAAGAACAATCGAATGGCACCAAGTAGAATTAATTGGGAATCTTAGTTTGGGCTACAGAAGTCTTTTAAAGTTGAAAAAGTGCTCATTTCGGGCATTCCTGGAGGTCAAATCAAAATCGAAATCATAAAGTACTGATCCGATTTGAATTTTGTTTGTGCCATTAGTTCAGTGGGTGAAAGTGTACTTATGGTAGAAATTTGAGCAAAATCCATACATAAATAACCCGTCTATGGGTGACTTAGAAGTTTTCAAAATCAAAATCAAAATTAGGCATATTGGGCCTACAAAATGGTCTAAATCCAAACATTTATATACCGTTGGAATCGCAACGACGAGACGAATCCATATATACCCTTGAAAACACAACATTCGAACATGACCTACCAAGGTACTCGGATTCGCCTGGACTAAAACCCAGGTATTTATAAAACATATTGTTTGATTCTGGGCGAATGGCTGGTCGAAAATGGAATATACGACCATGTATGGCAGCTGTTGGGCAAGAGCAATCGAATGGCATCAAGTAGAATTAATTTGGACTCTTAGTTTCTGCTACAGAAAACTTTTAATGTTGAAAAAGTGCTCATTTCGGGCGTTCCTGGAGGTCAAATCAAAATCGAAATTCTAAAGTACTGGTCCAATTTGAATTTTGTTTGTGCCATTAGATTCAGTGGGTGAAAGTGTACTTATGGTAGAAATTTGAGCAAAATCCATACATAAATAACCCGTCTATGGGTGATTTAGAAGTTTTCAAAATCAAAATTAGGCCTATTGGCCTACAAAATGGTCTAAATACAAAAAATCATATACCGTTGGAATCGCAACGACGAGACGAATCCATATATACCCTTGAAAACACAAAATTCGAACATGACCTACCAAGGAACTCGGATTCGCCTGGACTAAAACCCAGGTATTTATAAAACATATTGTTTGATTCTGGGCGAATGGCTGGTCGAAAATAAAATATACGACCATGTATGGCAGCTGTTGGGCAAGAACAATCGAATGGCACCAAGTAGAATTAATTGGGAATCTTAGTTTGGGCTACAGAAAACTTTTAAAGTTGAAAAAGTGCTCATTTCGGGCATTCCTGGAGGTCAAATCAAAATCGAAATCATAAAGTACTGATCCGATTTGAATTTTGTTTGTGCCATTAGTTCAGTGGGTGAAAGTGTACTTATGGTAGAAATTTGAGCAAAATCCATACATAAATAACCCGTCTATGGGTGACTTAGAAGTTTTCAAATCAAAATCAAAATTAGGCCTATTGGGCCTACAAAATGGTCTAAATCCAAACATTTATATACCGTTGGAATCGCAACGACGAGACGAATCCATATATACCCTTGAAAACACAACATTCGAACATGACCTACCAAGGTACTCGGATTCGCCTGGACTAAAACCCAGGTATTTATAAAATATTGTTTGATTCTGGGCGAATGGCTGGTCGAAAATGGAATATACGACCATGTATGGCAGCTGTTGGGCAAGAGCAATCGAATGGCATCAAGTAGAATTAATTTGGACTCTTAGTTTCTGCTACAGAAAACTTTTAATGTTGAAAAAGTGCTCATTTCGGGCGTTCCTGGAGGTCAAATCAAAATCGAAATTCTAAAGTACTGGTCCAATTTGAATTTTGTTTGTGCCATTAGATTCAGTGGGTGAAAGTGTACTTATGGTAGAAATTTGAGCAAAATCCATACATAAATAACCCGTCTATGGGTGACTTAGAAGTTTTCAAAATCAAAATCAAAATTAGGCCTATTGGGCCTACAAAATGGTCTAAATCCAAAAAATTATATACCGTTGGAATCGCAACGACGAGACGAATCCATATATACCCTTGAAAACACAAAATTCGAACATGACCTACCAAGGAACTCGGATTCGCCTGGACTAAAACCCAGGTATTTATAAAACATATTGTTTGATTCTGGGCGAATGGCTGGTCGAAAATGGAATATACGACCATGTATGGCAGCTGTTGGGCAAGAGCAATCGAATGGCACCAAGTAGAATTAATTTGGACTCTTAGTTTGGGCTACAGAAAACTGTTAAAGTTGAAAAAGTGCTCATTTCGGGCATTCCTGGAGGTCAAATCAAAATCGAAATAATAAAGTACTGGTCCGATTTGAATTTTGTTTGTGCCATTAGATTCAGCGGGTGAAAGTGTACTTTTGGTAGAACTTTGAACACAATCCATACATCAATAACCCGTCTATGGGTGATTTAGAAGTGTTCAAAATCAAAATCAAAATTAGGCATATTGGGCCTACAAAATGGTCTAAATCCAAACATTTATATACCGTTGGAATCGCAACGATGAGACGAATCCATATATACCCTTGAAAACACAAAATTCGAACATGACCTGCCAAGGTACTCGGATTCGCCTGGACTAAAACCCAGGTATTTTTTAAACATATTGTTTGATTCTGGGCGAATGACAGGTCGAAAATGGAATCTATGACCATGTGTGGAAGCTGTTGGGCAAGAGCAATCGAATGGCACCAAATATAATTAATTTGGACTCTTAGTTTGGGCTATAGAATTTTTTTAAAGTTGAAAAAGTGCTAATTTCGGTCATTTCTGGAGGTCAAATCAAAACAAAATCCTAAAGTACTGGTCTGATTTTAATGTTGTTTGTGCCATTGGATTCAGTGGGTGAAAGTGTACTTATGGTAGAAATTTGAGCAAAATCCATACATAAATAACCCGTCTATGGGTGACTTAGAAGTTTTCAAAATCAAAATCAAAATTAGGCCTATTGGGCCTACAAAATGGTCTAAATCCAAAAAATTATATACCGTTGGAATCGCAACGACGAGACGAATCCATATATACCCTTGAAAACACAAAATTCGAACATGACCTACCAAGGAACTCGGATTCGCCTGGACTAAAACCCAGGTATTTATAAAACATATTGTTTGATTCTGGGCGAATGGCTGGTCGAAAATGGAATATACGACCATGTATGGCAGCTGTTGGGCAAGAGCAATCGAATGGCATCAAGTAGAATTAATTTGGACTCTTAGTTTCTGCTACAGAAAACTTTTAATGTTGAAAAAGTGCTCATTTCGGGCGTTCCTGGAGGTCAAATCAAAATCGAAATTCTAAAGTACTGGTCCAATTTGAATTTTGTTTGTGCCATTAGATTCAGTGGGTGAAAGTGTACTTATGGTAGAAATTTGAGCAAAATCCATACATAAATAACCCGTCTATGGGTGATTTAGAAGTTTTCAAAATCAAAATCAAAATTAGGCCTATTGGTCCTACAAAATGGTCTAAATCCAAAAAATTATATACCGTTGGAATCGCAACGACGAGACGAATCCATATATACCCTTGAAAACACAAAATTCGAACATGACCTACCAAGGAACTCGGATTCGCCTGGACTAAAACCCAGGTATTTATAAAACATATTGTTTGATTCTGGGCGAATGGCTGGTCGAAAATAAAATATACGACCATGTATCGAAGCTGTTGGGCAAGAACAATCGAATGGCACCAAGTAGAATTAATTGGGAATCTTAGTTTGGGCTACAGAACTCTTTTAAAGTTGAAAAAGTGCTAATTTCGGGCATTCCTGGAGGTCAAATCAAAATCGAAATCATAAAGTACTGATCCGATTTGAATTTTGTTTGTGCCATTAGTTCAGTGGGTGAAAGTGTACTTATGGTAGAAATTTGAGCAAAATCCATACATAAATAACCCGTCTATGGGTGACTTAGAAGTTTTCAAAATCAAAATCAAAATTAGGCATATTGGGCCTACAAAATGGTCTAAATCCAAACATTTATATACCGTTGGAATCGCAACGACGAGACGAATCCATATATACCCTTGAAAACACAACATTCGAACATGACCTACCAAGGTACTCGGATTCGCCTGACCCAGGTATTTATAAAACATATTGTTTGATTCTGGGCGAATGGCTGGTCGAAAATGGAATATACGACCATGTATGGCAGCTGTTGGGCAAGAGCAATCGAATGGCATCAAGTAGAATTAATTTGGACTCTTAGTTTCTGCTACAGAAAACTTTTAATGTTGAAAAAGTGCTCATTTCGGGCGTTCCTGGAGGTCAAATCAAAATCGAAATTCTAAAGTACTGGTCCAATTTGAATTTTGTTTGTGCCATTAGATTCAGTGGGTGAAAGTGTACTTATGGTAGAAATTTGAGCAAAATCCATACATAAATAACCCGTCTATGGGTGATTTAGATGTTTTCAAAATCAAAATCAAAATTAGGCCTATTGGTCCTACAAAATGGTCTAAATCCAAAAAATTATATACCGTTGGAATCGCAACGACGAGACGAATCCATATATACCCTTGAAAACACAAAATTCGAACATGACCTACCAAGGAACTCGGATTCGCCTGGACTAAAACCCAGGTATTTATAAAACATATTGTTTGATTCTGGGCGAATGGCTGGTCGAAAATAAAATATACGACCATGTATGGCAGCTGTTGGGCAAGAACAATCGAATGGCACCAAGTAGAATTAATTGGGAATCTTAGTTTGGGCTACAGAAGTTTTTTAAAGTTGAAAAAGTGCTCATTTCGGGCATTCCTGGAGGTCAAATCAAAATCGAAATCATAAAGTACTGGTCCGATTTGAAATTTGTTTGTGCCATTAGTTCAGTGGGTGAAAGTGTACTTATGGTAGATATTTGAGCAAAATCCATACATAAATAACCCGTCTATGGGTGATTTAGAAGTTTTCAAAATCAAAATCAAAATTAGGCATATTGGGCCTACAAAATGGTCTAAATCCAAACATTTATATACCGTTGGAATCGCAACGACGAGACGAATCCATATATACCCTTGAAAACACAACATTCGAACATGACCTACCAAGGTACTCGGATTCGCCTGGACTAAAACCCAGGTTTATAAAACATATTGTTTGATTCTGGGCGAATGGCTGGTCGAAAATGGAATATACGACCATGTATGGCAGCTGTTGGGCAAGAGCAATCGAATGGCACCAAGTAGAATTAATTTGGACTTTAGTTTGGGCTACAGAAGACTTTAAAGTTGAAAGAATGCTCATTCCAGGCGTTTCTGGAGGTCGAATAAAAATCGAAATCCTAAAGGAATGGTCCGATTTGAATGTTGTTTGTGCCATTAGATTCAGCTGGTGAAAGTGTACTTGTGGTAAAAATTTGAGCAAAATCCATACATAAATAACCCGTCTATGGGTGACTTAGAAGTTTTCAAAATCAAAATCAAAATTAGGCCTATTGGGCCTACAAAATGGTCTAAATCCAAAAAATTATATACCGTTGGAATCGCAACGACGAGACGAATCCATATATACCCTTGAAAACACAAAATTCGAACATGACCTACCAAGGTACTCGGATTCGCCTGGACTAAAACCCAGGTATTTATAAAACATATTGTTTGATTCTGGGCGAATGGCTGGTCGAAAATGGAATATACGACCATGTATGGCAGCTGTTGGGCAAGAGCAATCGAATGGCATCAAGTAGAATTAATTTGGACTCTTAGTTTGGGCTACAGAAAACTTTTAATGTTGAAAAAGTGCTCATTTCGGGCGTTCCTGGAGGTCAAATCAAAATCGAAATTCTAAAGTACTGGTCCAATTTGAATGTTGTTTGTGCCATTAGATTCAGTGGGTGAAAGTGTACTTATGGTAGAAATTTGAGCAAAATCCATACATAAATAACCCGTCTATGGGTGATTTAGGAGTTTTCAAAATCAAAATCAAAATTAGGCCTATTGTTCCTACAAAATGGTCTACATCCAAACATGTATATACCGTTGGAATCGCAACGACGAGACGAATCCATATATACCCTTGAAAACACAACATTCGAACATGACCTACCAAGGTACTCGGATTCGCCTGGACTAAAACCCAGGTATTTATAAAACATATTGTTTGATTCTGGGCGAATGGCTGGTCGAAAATGGAATATACGACCATGTATCGAAGCTGTTGGGCAAGAGCAATCGAATGGCACCAAGTAGAATTAATTGGGAATCTTAGTTTGGGCTACAGAAGTCTTTTAAAGTTGAAAAAGTGATAATTTCGGGCGTTCCTGGAGGTCAAATCAAAATCGAAATTCTAAAGTACTGGTCCGATTTGAATTTTGTTTGTGCCATTAGTCCAGTGGGTGAAAGTGTACTTATGGTAGAAATTTGAGCAAAATCCATACATAAATAACCCGTCTATGGGTGATTTAGAAGTTTTCAAAATCAAAATCAAAATTAGGCATATTGGTCCTACAAAATGGTCTAAATCTAAACATTTATATACCGTTGGAATCGCAACGACGAGACGAATCCATATATACCCTTGAAAACACAAAATTCGAACATGACCTGCCAAGGTACTCGGATTCGCCTGGACTTAAACCCAGGTATTTGTAGAACATATTGTTTGATTCTGGGCGAATGGCTGGTCGAAAATGGAATATACGACCATGTATGGCAGCTGTTGGGCAAGAGCAATCGAATGGCATCAAGTAGAATTAATTTGGACTCTTAGTTTGGGCTACAGAACACTTTGAATGTTGAAAAAGTGCTCATTTTGGGCGTTTCTGGGGGCCAAATCAAATCGAAATTCTAAAGTACTGATCCGATTTGAATTTTGTTTGTGCCATTAGATTCAGTGGGTGAAAGTGTACTTATGGTAGAAATTTGAGCAAAATCCATACATAAATAACCCGTCTATGGGTGATTTAGGAGTTTTCAAAATCAAAATCAAAATTAGGCCTATTGTTCCTACAAAATGGTCTACATCCAAACATGTATATACCGTTGGAATCGCAACGACGAGACGAATCCATATATACCCTTGAAAACACAACATTCGAACATGACCTACCAAGGTACTCGGATTCGCCTGGACTAAAACCCAGGTATTTATAAAACATATTGTTTGATTCTGGGCGAATGGCTGGTCGAAAATGGAATATACGACCATGTATGGCAGCTGTTGGGCAAGAGCAATCGAATGGCATCAAGTAGAATTAATTTGGACTCTTCGTTTGGGCTACAGAATACTTTTAAAGTTGAAAAAGTGGCCATTTTGGGCGTTTCTGCAGGTCAACTCAAAATCAAAATCCTAAAGTACTGGTCCGATTTCAATTATGTTTGTGCCATTAGATTCAGTGGGTGAAAGTGTACTTATGGTAGAAATTTGAGCAAAATCCATACATAAATAACCCGTCTATGGGTGATTTAGAAGTTTTCAAAATCAAAATCAAAATTAGGCCTATTGGTCCTACAAAATGGTCTAAATCTAAACATTTATATACCGTTGGAATCGCAATGACGAGACGAATCCATATATACCCTTGAAACACAAAATTCGAACATGACCTGCCAAGGTACTCGGATTCGCCTGGACTAAAACCCAGGTATTTATAAAACATATTGTTTGATTCTGGGCGAATGGCTGGTCGAAAATGGAATATACGACCATGTATGGCAGCTGTTGGGCAAGAGCAATCGAATGGCATCAAGTAGAATTAATTTGGACTCTTAGTTTCTGCTACAGAAAACTTTTAATGTTGAAAAAGTGCTCATTTCGGGCGTTTCTGGAGGTCAATCAAAATCGAAATCCTAAAGTACTAGTCCGATTTGAATTTTGTTTGTGCCATTAGATTCAGTGGGTGAAAGTGTACTTATGGTAGAAATTTGAGCAAAATCCATACATAAATAACCCGTCTATGGGTGATTTAGATGTTTTCAAAATCAAAATCAAAATTAGGCCTATTGGGCCTACAAAATGGTCTAAATCCAAAAAATTATATACCGTTGGAATCGCAACGACGAGACGAATCCATATATACCCTTGAAAACACAAAATTCGAACATGACCTACCAAGGAACTCGGATTCGCCTGGACCCAGGTATTTATAAAACATATTGTTTGATTCTGGGCGAATGGCTGGTCGAAAATGGAATATACGACCATGTATGGCAGCTGTTGGGCAAGAGCAATCGAATGGCATCAAGTAGAATTAATTTGGACTCTTAGTTTCTGCTACAGAAAACTTTTAATGTTGAAAAAGTGCTCATTTCGGGCGTTCCTGGAGGTCAAATCAAAATCGAAATTCTAAAGTACTGGTCCAATTTGAATTTTGTTTGTGCCATTAGATTCAGTGGGTGAAAGTGTACTTATGGTAGAAATTTGAGCAAAATCCATACATAAATAACCCGTCTATGGGTGATTTAGATGTTTTCAAAATCAAAATCAAAATTAGGCCTATTGGTCCTACAAAATGGTCTAAATCCAAAAAATTATACCGTTGGAATCGCAACGACGAGACGAATCCATATATACCCTTGAAAACACAAAATTCGAACATGACCTACCAAGGAACTCGGATTCGCCTGGACTAAAACCCAGGTATTTATAAAACATATTGTTTGATTCTGGGCGAATGGCTGGTCGAAAATAAAATATACGACCATGTATCGAAGCTGTTGGGCAAGAACAATCGAATGGCACCAAGTAGAATTAATTGGGAATCTTAGTTTGGGCTACAGAAGTCTTTTAAAGTTGAAAAAGTGCTCATTTCGGGCATTCCTGGAGGTCAAATCAAAATCGAAATCATAAAGTACTGATCCGATTTGAATTTTGTTTGTGCCATTAGTTCAGTGGGTGAAAGTGTACTTATGGTAGAAATTTGAGCAAAATCCATACATAAATAACCCGTCTATGGGTGACTTAGAAGTTTTCAAAATCAAAATCAAAATTAGGCATATTGGGCCTACAAAATGGTCTAAATCCAAACATTTATATACCGTTGGAATCGCAACGTCGTGACGAATCCATATATACCCTTGAAAACACAACATTCGAACATGACCTACCAAGGTACTCGGATTCACCCAGGTATTTATAAAACATATTGTTTGATTCTGGGCGAATGGCTGGTCGAAAATGGAATATACGACCATGTATGGCAGCTGTTGGGCAAGAGCAATCGAATGGCATCAAGTAGAATTAATTTGGACTCTTAGTTTGGGCTACAGAAGACTTTTAATGTTGAAAAAGTGCTCATTTCGGGCGTTTCTGGAGGTCAAATCAAATCGAAATTCTAAAGTACTGGTCCAATTTGAATTTTGTTTGTGCCATTAGATTCAGTGGGTGAAAGTGTACTTATGGTAGAAATTTGAGCAAAATCCATACATAAATAACCCGTCTATGGGTGATTTAGATGTTTTCAAAATCAAAATCAAAATTAGGCCTATTGGTCCTACAAAATGGTCTAAATCCAAAAAATTATATACCGTTGGAATCGCAACGACGAGACGAATCCATATATACCCTTGAAAACACAAAATTCGAACATGACCTACCAAGGAACTCGGATTCGCCTGGATTAAAACCCAGGTATTTATAAAACATATTGTTTGATTCTGGGCGAATGGCTGGTCGAAAATAAAATATACGACCATGTATGGCAGCTGTTGGGCAAGAACAATCGAATGGCACCAAGTAGAATTAATTGGGAATCTTAGTTTGGGCTACAGAAGTCTTTTAAAGTTGAAAAAGTGCTCATTTCGGGCATTCCTGGAGGTCAAATCAAAATCGAAATCATAAAGTACTGGTCCGATTTGAAATTTGTTTGTGCCATTAGTTCAGTGGGTGAAAGTGTACTTATGGTAGATATTTGAGCAAAATCCATACATAAATAACCCGTCTATGGGTGACTTAGAAGTTTTCAAAATCAAAATCAAAATTAGGCATATTGGGCCTACAAAATGGTCTAAATCCAAACATTTATATACCGTTGGAATCGCAACGTCGTGACGAATCCATATATACCCTTGAAAACACAACATTCGAACATGACCTACCAAGGTACTCGGATTCGCCTGGACTAAAACCCAGGTATTTATAAAACATATTGTTTGATTCTGGGCGAATGGCTGGTCGAAAATGGAATATACGACCATGTATGGCAGCTGTTGGGCAAGAGCAATCGAATGGCATCAAGTAGAATTAATTTGGACTCTTAGTTTCTGCTACAGAAAACTTTTAATGTTGAAAAAGTGCTCATTTCGGGCGTTCCTGGAGGTCAAATCAAAATCGAAATTCTAAAGTACTGGTCCGATTTGAATTTTGTTTGTGCCATTAGATTCAGTGGGTGAAAGTGTACTTATGGTAGAAATTTGAGCAAAATCCATACATAAATAACCCGTCTATGGGTGATTTAGATGTTTTCAAAATCAAAATCAAAATTAGGCCTATTGGTCCTACAAAATGGTCTAAATCCAAAAAATTATATACCGTTGGAATCGCAACGACGAGACGAATCCATATATACCCTTGAAAACACAAAATTCGAACATGACCTACCAAGGAACTCGGATTCGCCTGGACTAAAACCCAGGTATTTATAAAACATATTGTTTGATTCTGGGCGAATGGCTGGTCGAAAATAAAATATACGACCATGTATGGCAGCTGTTGGGCAAGGGAAATCGAATGGCACCAAGTAGAATTAATTTGGACTCTTAGTTTGGGCTACAGAAGACTTTTAAAGTTGAAAAAGTGCTCATTTCGGGCGTTTCTGGAGGTCAAATCAAAATCGAAATCCTAAAGTACTGGTCCGATTTGAATTATGTTTGTGCCATTGGATTCAGCGGGTGAAAGTGTACTTGTGGTAGAAATTTGAGCAAAATCCATACATAAATAACCCGTCTATGGGTGATTTAGAAGTTTTCAAAATCAAAATCAAAATTAGGCCTATTGGGCCTACAAAATGGTCTAAATCCAAAATATTATATACCGTTGGAATCGCAACAACGAGACGAATCTATATATACCCTTGAAAACACAACATTCGAACATGATCTGCCAAGGTACTCGGCTTCGCCTGGACTAAAACCCAGGTATTTATAAAAAATACTGTTTGATTCTGGGCGAATGGCTTGTCGAAAATAAAATATACGACCATGTAGGGCGGCTGTTGGGCGAGAGAAATCGAATGGCACCAAGTAGAATTAATTTGGATTCTTAGTTTGGGCTATAGAAGACTTTTAAAGTTGAAAAAGTGCTCATTTCGGGCGGTTCTGGAAGTCAAATCAAAATCGAAATAATAAAGTACTGGTCCGATTTGAATTTTGTTTGTGCCATTAGATTCAGTGGGTGAAAGTGTACTTGTGGTAGAAATTTGAGCAAAATCCATATATAAATAACCCGTCTATGGGTGATTTAGAGGTTTTCAAACTAAAAACAACAATTAGGCCTATTGGGCCTACAAATGTTCTAAATCCAAAAATGTATATACTGTTGGAATCGCAACGACGAGACGAATCCATATATACCCTTGAAAACACAAAATTCGAACATGACCTGCCAAGGTACTCGGATTCGCCTGGACTAACCCAGGTATTTTTAAAACATATTGTTTGATTTTGGGCGAATGGCTCGTCGAAAATGGAATCTACGACCATGCAAAAACTGTTGGGCAAGAAAAATCGAATAGCACCAAGTAGAATTAATTTGGACCCTTAGTTTGGGCTACAGAAAACATTTAAAGTTGAAAAAGTGCTCATTTCGGGCGTTTCTGGAGGTCAAATCAAAATCGAAATCCTAAAGTACTGGTCCGATTTGAAATTTGTTTGTGCCATTAGTTCAGTGGGTGAAAGTGTACTTATGGTAGAAATTTGAGCAAAATCCATACATAAATAACCCGTCTATGGGTGATTTAGAAGTTTTCAAAATCAAAATCAAAATTAGGCATATTGGGCCTACAAAATGGTCTAAATCCAAACATTTATATACCGTTGGAATCGCAACGACGAGACGAATCCATATATACCCTTGAAAACACAAAATTCGAACATGACCTACCAAGGAACTCGGATTCGCCTGGACTAAAACCCAGGTATTTATAAAACATATTGTTTGATTCTGGGCGAATGGCTGGTCGAAAATAAAATATACGACCATGTATCGAAGCTGTTGGGCAAGAACAATCGAATGGCACCAAGTAGAATTAATTGGGAATCTTAGTTTGGGCTACAGAAAACTTTTAATGTTGAAAAAGTGCTCATTTCGGGCGTTCCTGGAGGTCAAATCAAAATCGAAATTCTAAAGTACTGGTCCGATTTGAAATTTGTTTGTGCCATTAGATTCAGTGGGTGAAAGTGTACTTATGGTAGAAATTTGAGCAAAATCCATACATAAATAACCCGTCTATGGGTGACTTAGAAGTTTTCAAAATCAAAATCAAAATTAGGCCTATTGGGCCTACAAAATGGTCTAAATCCAAACATTTATATACCGTTGGAATCGCAACGACGAGACGAATCCATATATACCCTTGAAAACACAACATTCGAACATGACCTACCAAGGTACTCGGATTCGCCTGGACCCAGGTATTTATAAAACATATTGTTTGATTCTGGGCGAATGGCTGGTCGAAAATGGAATATACGACCATGTATCGAAGCTGTTGGGCAAGAGCAATCGAATGGCACCAAGTAGAATTAATTGGGAATCTTAGTTTGGGCTACAGAAGTCTTTTAAAGTTGAAAAAGTGCTCATTTCGGGCATTCCTGGAGGTCAAATCAAAATCGAAATCATAAAGTACTGGTCCGATTTGAAATTTGTTTGTGCCATTAGTTCAGTGGGTGAAAGTGTACTTATGGTAGATATTTGAGCAAAATCCATACATAAATAACCCGTCTATGGGTGACTTAGAAGTTTTCAAAATCAAAATCAAAATTAGGCCTATTGGGCCTACAAAATGGTCTAAATCCAAACATTTATATACCGTTGGAATCGCAACGTCGTGACGAATCCATATATACCCTTGAAAACACAACATTCGAACATGACCTACCAAGGTACTCGGATTCGCCTGGACTAAAACCCAGGTATTTATAAAACATATTGTTTGATTCTGGGCGAATGGCTGGTCGAAAATGGAATATACGACCATGTATGGCAGCTGTTGGGCAAGAGCAATCGAATGGCACCAAGTAGAATTAATTGGGAATCTTAGTTTGGGCTACAGAAGTCTTTTAAAGTTGAAAAAGTGCTCATTTCGGGCATTCCTGGAGGTCAAATCAAAATCGAAATTCTAAAGTACTGGTCCAATTTGAATTTTGTTTGTGCCATTAGATTCAGTGGGTGAAAGTGTACTTATGGTAGAAATTTGAGCAAAATCCATACATAAATAACCCGTCTATGGGTGATTTAGAAGTTTTCAAAATCAAAATCAAAATTAGGCATATTGGTCCTACAAAATGGTCTAAATCCAAACATTTATATACCGTTGGAATCGCAACGACGAGACGAATCCATATATACCCTTGAAAACACAACATTCGAACATGACCTACCAAGGTACTCGGATTCGCCTGGACTAAAACCCAGGTATTTATAAAACATATTGTTTGATTCTGGGCGAATGGCTGGTCGAAAATGGAATATACGACCATGTATGGTAGCTGTTGGGCAAGAGAAATCGAATGGCATCAAGTAGAATTCATTTGGACTCTTAGTTTCTGCTACAGAAAACTTTTAATGTTGAAAAAGTGCTCATTTCGGGCGTTCCTGGAGGTCAAATCAAAATCGAAATTCTAAAGTACTGGTCCAATTTGAATGTTGTTTGTGCCATTAGATTCAGTGGGTGAAAGTGTACTTATGGTAGAAATTTGAGCAAAATCCATACATAAATAACCCGTCTATGGGTGATTTAGAAGTTTTCAAAATCAAAATCAAAATTAGGCCTATTGGGCCTACAAAATGGTCTACATCCAAACATGTATATACCGTTGGAATCGCAACGACGAGACGAATCCATATATACCCTTGAAAACACAACATTCGAACATGACCTACCAAGGTACTCGGATTCGCCTGGACTAAAACCCAGGTATTTATAAAACATATTGTTTGATTCTGGGCGAATGGCTGGTCGAAAATGGAATATACGACCATGTATCGAAGCTGTTGGGCAAGAGCAATCGAATGGCACCAAGTAGAATTAATTGGGAATCTTAGTTTGGGCTACAGAAGTCTTTTAAAGTTGAAAAAGTGCTCATTTCGGGCATTCCTGGAGGTCAAATCAAAATCGAAATAATAAAGTACTTGTCCGATTTGAATTGTGTGTGTGCCATTAGTTCAGTGGGTGAAAGTGTACTTATGGTAGAAATTTGAGAAAAATCCATACATAAATAACCCGTCTATGGGTGATTTAGAAGTTTTGAAAATCAAAATCAAAATTAGGCCTATTGGTCCTACAAAATGGTCTAAATCCAAACATTTATATACCGTTGGAATCGCAACGACGAGACGAATCCATATATACCCTTGAAAACACAACATTCGAACATGACCTACCAAGGTACTCGGATTCGCCTGGACTAAAACCCAGGTATTTATAAAACATATTGTTTGATTCTGGGCGAATGGCTGGTCGAAAATGGAATATACGACCATGTATCGAAGCTGTTGGGCAAGAGCAATCGAATGGCACCAAGTAGAATTAATTTGGAATCTTAGTTTGGGCTACAGAAGTCTTTTAAAGTTGAAAAAGTGCTCATTTCGGGCGTTCCTGGAGGTCAAATCAAAATCGAAATCATAAAGTACTGGTCCGATTTTAATTATGTTTGTGGCATTGGATTAAGCGGGTGAAAGTGTACTTATGGTAGAAATTTGAGCAAAATCCATACATAAATAACCCGTCTATGGGTGATTTAGAAGTTTTCAAAATCAAAATCAAAATTAGGCATATTGGGCCTACAAAATGGTATAAATCTAAACATTTATATACCGTTGGAATCGCAATGACGAGACGAATCCATATATACCCTTGAAAACACAAAATTCGAATATGACCTGCCAAGGAACTCGGCTTCACCTGGACTTAAATTAAAGCCCAGGTGTTTACAAAAAATATTGTTTGATTCTGGGCGAATGGCTGGTCGAAAATGGAGTCTACGACCATGTATGGAAGCTGTTGGGCGAGAGAAATCGAATGGCACCAAGTAGAATTAATTTGGACTCTTAGTTTGGGCTACAGAAGACTTTTAAAGTTGAACAATTCTAATTTCGGGCGTTTCCGGAGGTCGAATGAAAATCGAAATCCTAAAGTAATGGTCCGATTTGAATTATGTTTGTGCCATTGGATTCAGCGGGTGAAAGTGTACTTGTGGTAGAAAATGTATCATGTATGGAAGGTGTTGGGCGAGAGAAATCGAATGGCACCAGGTAGAATTAATTTGTACAAACCAATAAATACTATTCATTGAAAAGCAAGTACTATCCAAAAATTAATTCAGATAGCTATAATGGCATAAACAAACATTTAGGAGGTTTGTTTTGCTATTCGAGGGTTCACATTGACCAAAATTCGGCGAGGGCCACCTTCGATTATTTCAGCCTTAGAATTTAGTTAAAGTGGGTCGTTTTTCTGGTCCCCCTTCTTCCTCGTGCTCAGCCCCATTAGTTTTCAGATTTTAAGACGTTCGGTCCATTAGTTTGGCGATTTTAAGACTTTTGTCCCATTTGTTGTCAATATTAAGACTTTTCGTGTCATTTAGGTGTCGGTAAGTTACATTTTTCTATCGAAACATGTACAAATTGATCTTGAAGGAGAGTCTTGGGCGGGTGTTTTTACAAAATAGTAAAATGATACATAGGCTAAATGAGCAAATAAATACACCCATCTCCCTTAATTTGTCAACAGGGTGTGTGTGTGTTCGTTTGTACCTTCCTTGGATCATGTCAGCCTTCGAGTTTAGTTAAGGGCATGTTTTTAGTTTGTTCCCTATCCCTCCATCAAGCTTAAAATTACACCCTCTAGACCCCCTTTCAAGATAAATTTGTAAATTTTTCGGTAGAAAAATTTCTTGGCCGAAGACCGATTCCTCTTTTATTACAGGTACGCTATCGCTCACCAGGAACAAAATCGACACCTAAATGGCTGAACGAAAGGTCTTAAAATTGACAGAAATGGGGCGAAAGTTCTTAAAATCTGAAAACTAATTGGGCGAACGTCGTAAAATCTGAAAACTAATGGGGCTAAACATGAGGAAGAAGGGGAACCAGAAAAAACTACCCATCCCCCCTTAATTTGTCAGCAAGGATTGTGTGTGTATTCGTTTGTCCCTTCCTTGGATTATTTCAGCCTTGGAGTTGGGTTAATTTGTCAACAGTGTGTGTGAGTTCCTTTGTACCATTCACATATATACTGGTAAATAGTAATTCAGCAACATTTGAGATGACTACTAACCTTGAAGGCTGGTCCTATCCACAGTGAGGTTTGGCATCCTCTACCCAACCTTAATCGTTTCTGTCCGTCTCTTTTACTGTCCTACTCTTTCCTTCTGGGGGCAGGGGGCTAGGAATCCTCCTCCCCTTGTAAAATTCTCCTACTAGACGAGACAGAGTAAGGTGCGAGGGTACGTGAAAGTGGTCCAGCACCCTAAGAACTGGAACTTTGAAGTTGTTTCTGTTCAGGTTCTGTCTCGAGTCGGCAACCCCTCACTATGGGGTATCAGCCTGAGTTCGAGCCCTGGGTCATATAACAATTGTTGTTAATATATTAGGACTCTACTTGTTTATTCTGAGAGGCCTTCAATGTGCCCCAGATTACAAATATCCTTCTCTAGTACTTAGCTGCTAGTGTTTGTGTGTGTGAGGTGTATGTGTGTATGGCATCAAGCTACGTGACCACGAGTCGGAGCGGGTGGCGGTGGATGGAATTAGATTCCAAATGAAGCTACTACTTTTAAGCTCCTCGCTGTCCTAGTGGTTAAGGTGATGGAGAGCTGCACTACTGGCCTGGGTTCGAGGCCTGGCTGAGTCATATCACACAAATATTAAATATTTAATTATATATACAAACATACATACATACTAAATACATACTAACCTTGATGATGGGCTTAGGCAGGTCCCGATCATCTTCCTCCACTACGGTGACCTGTAGGGAGTGGTAGTGGTGGTGGGGGTATGGGTGGTGGGTGTTTAAGTGGAGGAAGTGTGGAGGGTGGTCATTGATATCCAACACCCTTACCTCCACCACCGTCTCCACCACTACCTCCACCTCCTCCTCTGATCCCTCCTCTTCCTCCACCCCACCTGGGATTCGAACCATGGCCGACACTTCCAACTCGTGCTGGGGAATAAACAGTAATGATTAACCCCATGAGGATTATGACGTGTTTTGACAGTTTCATTCTGGCTGTTATTAGACGAGTGTATTCGGATTAGGAAGGGTATATGTTAGTCAGGGGTTTAAATCAGATAGCTTATATGTTTCTAACTCCCACCAATCCTTCCTAAGCTGTATATAAACGTTTAATGATAACCAGATTAACTGTAATAAAGCGTCACAACATCTCATTTTGGGCGTAAATTGGAATGATCTAATAGTAGTTAAGCATGTATTTATGGCAGAAATTCGATATATCCAGCATTGTTTAATGATGTACAGATGTCGTGATGATAACGTATATACTATATTATACATATACCGTATATATATATATATATATTTGTGTGTGTGTGGGTGTGGTTTTGTGTAGGTGGATGGGTGGGATTGGATGTGTGAGTGTGAAATTTACAGAAATAAAATGTCCTCTCGCAATTTGAAGTATAACCCCGCTGGTATTCAACACATTGAATCAACATAATATATAATCCGTACCCCATGTTTGCCAATTAAATTTGATTAACATAATTATCTTGCAACTCACAATTACGTGCGTGAAACTAGTATGAATAATTTATTTTATGGTAAAAAGAGCTTACTTATGTTTATTGTAAAGTATATGACTATCTAGTTAACGCATAAGAAATAATTGATAAATGAAAGTCTACATTAAGTATTTGAAGCCAAATTAAACAATACATGTATAAATACATACATACATACATACATACATACATGCATACACACACACACACACACACATATATATATATATATATATATATACAATATTTTATCTTCTATGTATATGAAGGAGACAAAGGGCAAAGCTGCCTGTAACAAGTGCCTCCCCCAAAGTTGAAAGAGTGACAGAAGGCCAAATTCAAGTTACAGTCAAAATGTCTTGACCCACAGAGCTTGAAGCAGTTTAGATAGATAGATAGATAGATATAGATAGATAGACAGATATAGATAGATATAGATAGATAGACAGATATAGATACAGACAGACATAAAACAAACCAACTCTGTACCCCAAATCCAGCTCAACAAATACCTTAACCGTGTGTTTAAAGTAGATAGATAGATAGATAGATAGTTAAATAGATAGATAGATACAGATAGAATGATAGATATAGACAGATAATAAGACAGCCAGATATATATAAAAACAAACCAACTCTGTACCCTAATCCAGCTCAACAAATACCTTAACCGTGTGTTTATAATATATAGATAGATAGATAGACAGATAGATAAATAGATATATAGATAGCTAAATTAGATAAGCAGATAGATAGATAGATGGACAGACAGTTATATACACACACAGAAAGAACAATCAAACTATAATTATACCCTACCCAAATCCAGCTTAACAAATACCTTAACCGTGCGTTCATAGTCCAGGACCGCCGCTAGAGACAGTGTACCGGAAGTGGGGTGGACCGTAAACAGACCGTCCTGATTCCCGGACCGGATGCTGTACCTCACCTGGGGGACCACACCTGAGGGAGAAAGGGGGAGAGAGAGAGAAGATTTAGAGTTAGGTATTAATTCAACCTTTCCAGATCCGATGATGCATTTCTTCTGTTTTCTGGTTATTATTACACGGTTTTATTCAGATTAGGAAGGGTATGGCAATAGATAGATAGATAGGAAGGGTATGTGGAGGTCATTCCCACGGATGCTTCCTAAACTTAGTGCTGGATCCACCCCAACAAAGACCCCCCAAGGCTTAGATAGCGTTAAGAAAAGCGTTATTAAACAGAAAGGGTTAAATCTTCCGTGCACAACCGTTGACAGGAAATTTATTTAGCTTTGGAAGGATTTGCAGCAGTCAAATATACTGTATATACAGTATATATATATATATATATATATATATATATATATATATATATATATATATATATATATATATATATATAATCGTATATATAGATCTATTAAGGGAAATTTTTCACCTAATGATTTTTTTTAGACTCCCTTTTTCCTTATGTTTAGCCCCATTAGCGTTAATCATTTAAGACGTTGGCCCCATTAGCTTGGCGACTTTAGACGTTAGTTCCAATTTTCTGTCAATTTGATGACCTTTGCTTACAATATAGGAGGAACCGGCTTTCGGCAGGCCCATTATTCTACCCAAGGACAAAAATAAAAAATAACTACAAAACACCTTTATCTCAATGGAGGTCTTGGCCAAATATATATTTAAGCTTGATGGAGGTATAGAGAGCAAACTAAAAATATATAAATTATACAGTACATAAATTAATATATATATATTAATAAATAAACATGTAGATATATATTCTCCCCTTAATATGTTCATGTGTTCTTAGGTAGCTATAAGATAGATGTAGTGTAGGGGATATACATAGAACAGGGGGTATAGGTTATAGTGAGAGATGTAGTGTAGGGCATAAAGGTGTAAAGGAACACATATGGATGTAGGGAAGAAAGGGTCTGCCTCGTATGAGCCAATAGGCCTTCTGCATATTTCCATTTGTCTTATGTTCTTGTGTGTGTGTTATTTATATAGGGAGAGATAGATAGCTGGTTCGTGTCTGTATCCAACCCTCTGTGACTCTAGACTCTATACACTGGGTCTTCAGCCGTCAAGTCCGGTTCATCTACATACAAATGCTTCAATATCTTCACCACTCCCTCTCCCCTACCCCTTCACCACTCCCTCTCCCCTACCCCTTCACCACTCCCTCTCCCCTACCCCTTCACCACTCCCTCTCCCCTACCCCTTCACCACTCCCCCTCCCCCACCCCTTCACCACTCCCCC
This sequence comes from Paralithodes platypus, assembly GCA_032716605.1. NCBI lineage: Eukaryota > Metazoa > Arthropoda > Malacostraca > Decapoda > Lithodidae > Paralithodes > Paralithodes platypus. The sequence goes on along the minus strand of CM064496.1, from coordinate 55,971,375 downwards.
TCCCCTACCCCTTCACCACTCCCTCTCCCTACCCCTTCACCACTCCCTCTCCCCTACCCCTTCACCACTCCCTCTCCCCTACCCCTTCACCACTCCCTCTCCCCTACCCCTTCACCACTCCCTCTCCCCTACCCCTTCCCACTCCACTCCCACTCCACTACCCCTTCCATCTACCTCTCCTTCTCCCTCACATACTACCATCCATAGGTCAAGAGTTGGGAGAGGTATATTTAAGATAGCTAGATAGACATGTAGATAGCTAGATGTATAGATTGATAGATGGATGGATGGATGGATGGATGGATGGATGGATGGATGGATGGATGGATAGATAGATAGATAGACCTACAAACAGACGGACAGATTCTTATATATATATATATATATATATATATATATATATATATATATATATATATATATATATTCTCACATTAAAAATCAATTAAATCTAAAAGAAAAGGAATACAATGTAAGCATGGGGCATACATTTTACGAAGGAAAATACTCGTGTAGAAGAGAAGTAGAGACGGCGAGAACACAGAATAGGAAGGGTGGAGTGAGCGGGGAGATAGGAATAACGGAACAGATCAGGGTTGGCAAGCACCTAGGGGATTCCTAATATATGAGAGAGAGAGAGAGAGAGAGAGAGAGAGAGAGAGAGAGAGAGAGAGAGAGAGAGAGAAGAGAGAGAGAGAGCGATGAGAGAGGGGGATGAAGAGAGAGAGAGAGAGAGAGAGAGAGAGACGGAGAGGGGAGAGAGAGAGAGAGAGAGAGAGAGAGAGAGAGAGTACAACAAAGGAGTACAAAGGAAATCAAGCAACAACAGATCTAGTGACCCTTCTAGGTTGCTTGTCCTCCAAAACACTGAGGATCAAGTGTCCAAACAGTGGTTTTGGGTAAGGGAACATTGGTAAAGGGAACTACTGCCCTGCCACTAACGTGGCAGGACTAGGAAGTTAGTATGGGACATATGGGTTTTTAGTACTGAGGGGAGGATAAAGTTATTCATTTACAAACGCAGTCTATCGCGGGTTTGATGCGAGATATTTGTCTAGGCGGAATTTAAATGAATCAACGGTGCTGCAGGTCTATAACGTCTCGGGGTAAGCCCATTCCACAAGTTGACAACTCGATTGGAAGAAAGAAATTCTTAGATTCGTGCGGAGTTAAAAGATTTACCACTAATTTTCCAACCGTTTCCCCTGCGTGTAATTAGATTGGTCGATAGTGAAGTACTTACTACAGTTCATATTGTCGATGCCTTTGATGATTTTGAACACTTGAATTAAGGCGTGTCGCCTCTTAATCCTCTGCGCTGGTTTAAAGGAAATAGATTTAATTCTCTAAGACGCTCTTCGTATGGTTTTGTTCTTTAGGCTAGGTATCATTTTGGTAACTCTACGTTGAACTCGTTCTAGCTTGTTTTATAATATCTTTTTGGTAATAAGGGCACCAGGATTGAACGCAGTATTCCAGAAGAGGGCGGACTAAGGAATTGTAAAGGGTTTAGGATAACTTCTTTGGATTTATGCCTCAATGACCTGCCTATAAAGCCAATTATTTTGTTTGCCTTCTTAACAACTTCTGAACATTGTTGACTCGGTTTTAGGTTACTCGATATTGTTACTCCCAGATCAGTTTTTCTCTTTTTCACATTCTTAAGCTGAGTGCCATTCATCGAATAGTTTGCTTTCTTCCCCCCCTTTTCTCATTTTAGGTATCGCGACATGTAGTAACTTTACATTATTATCCGCATTGAAACTCATTTGCCAAATTTTGGTGGGTTGGTTTTTGGGCCCAACATGAGAGAGAGAGAGAGAGAGAGAGAGAGAGAGAGAGAGAGAGAGAGAGAGAGAGAGCGAGAGAGAGAGCGAGAGAGAGAGAGAGAGAGAGAGAGAGAGCGAGAGAGAGAGCGAGACAGAGAGCGAGACAGAGAGCGAGACAGAGAGCGAGAGAGAGAGAGAGAGAGAGAGAGAGAGAGAGAGAGAGAATTATACAGGCCACTTAAAAACAGAGACGAGAGGCTTGTGTACTGTATATGTTAAGCAGATGGCTTACGTAAAATGGCCTTCAAACATTTACGTGTGCTAATTAAATCCTTACCGACTGTCATTTTCAAGCAATACATTTTAGTTTGTCCCCTAGGCTAACGAAAACACCTTCCCAGACTTCCTTCATACTAAATAATGCCCGCCCAGACCCCTTTCAAGCTATATTTGTATATTATTCAAAGTCCCGGCCGAGGGCCGGTATCGTTCACAGTAACAGGTTCGTTATCGCTCGCCCAGAAATTAATCGACATCTGAATGGGGTGAAACGCCTTATTATTGTAAAACTAATGGGGTGAAACCTCTTAAAATCTCCAAACAAATGTGGCTAAACAGGGGGGCCAAATAGGGTTAACTGATTTCTGTCAAACTACTGGTACTTTCTTAATTCCAACAGATAAATCAAACAGACGAATAAAGGCAGACCATTATACAACTAAGACCAAACAGTAGACCATGATAATAAAGGCAGACCATTATACAACTAAGACCAAACAGTAGACCATTATACAACTAAGAACAAACAGTAGACCATGATAATACTACACCATGAAGGTAAGGAAGGCAGTAGACCATAACAAAACCCAAGCAGTAGACCATAACAAAACCCAAGCAGTAGACCATAACAAAACCCAAGCAGTAGACCATACAAAAAAAAATAAAAATAAAAATAAAATAAAATAATACCATAACAAAACAAAAACAGTAGACCATAATAATACTATACTCCCTGCAGGCGAGGCAGGCGAGGCAGGTGGTGCAGGTGTAGGAGTGGAGGTTAATTAACTCATCTCCTTCCCGACACACCTATCAACCCTTTCAGTACGGTAGGGGGATTTGTGAATATATATCATAGTTATAATTCGACGATAGTATATATACTGTATATCTCTATCTATCTATCTATCTATATATCTATATATATATATATATGTAAGTCAATTTAAGAATTAATGAACAGAACATAAATTAAAGAGAGTACGGTCAATATAACATACAGCCTAACCCAACCTTCCCGGATTTCCAGCGGCTAAAACAAACCAGCTAAATTACCACCCTGAAGAACCGGAATTTCTAGCGTAAAACAGAGACACGGTTTCCGGTAATTACGTAACCTAACCTAATCTAAGTATTCACCGAGCTCTGGGTTAATCCTTTCTGGTGAGGTGTGGGTTTCATTAAAGGGAGGATGGACGCATTTATTTGCTCATTTGTGTATTTTATATTATTTTATTAGTTTCCACCGTAGACCTCCATCAAGCTTAAAAAAACATCCACCCACGATCCTCCTTCAAGATAAATATGTACATTTTTCGGTAGAAAAATATCCCGGCCGAAGGCCAATTCTTCTAAAATTACAGGCTCGCTATCGCTCGCCAGGAAAACATCGACACCTACAGTAAATGGCTCGAAAGGTCATAATATTGACAAAGAAATCGGGCGAAAGGTCTCAAAATCGTCAAACTAATGGAACGAATGCCTTAGAATCTGAAAACTAATATGCTAAACATGAGGGAGAAGGGGAACCAGAAAAAGCGACCCCTCTCCCCTTAAAGAAACCAGCTAAATGTACCACCCCGAAGAACCGATATTTCTAGCGTAAAACAGAGACGCATTTCCGGTAATTACGTCCTAGCATCTCCTACACCCGCTATTTACACCCGCGCGATAATACCGGAATTGTTCACCGACAAAGCCTGACAAAACTCTATCTGTTGGGGAGTGGGTATTTTGTTTTATTCAATTTACTTATCTATTTATTCATATATATATATATATTTGTTTTCCCTTCCAGTTATCACTCCCTTACTTTGGAGGATGTAAGACCGTACACCTCGTTCGTTTGCCGATTATTAGACGTTTGGGGAATACAAGACTCTTCACCCCATTCTGGTGTGAAACTGGACTTAGGCCGGGATATATACAGTATATATATATATATATATATATATATATATATATATATATATATATATATATATATATATGAGGTTTTATTATTATACAAGGAAAACTAGAAATGCATTGGTGAATATGAACAAAGTAATTAAAACCCTCAATAATAATGATAATAATAATAATATAATATAGTTTAGCCCACAAGCCCTCGCCCCAAGCCCAGATTAAATATTAATGCTCGTATATTATTTATAGGCCAGGGGTGGGGGAGAAACTTAATTAAAAAAAAAAAAAAAAAAAAAAATATATATATATATATATATATATCTAACTATATACTCTGGCTCAACCCCCACTGTTCCTTTTTTTTGTAATAATAATAATAATAGTAAAATGTATAATTAATAATAATAAATTAATGAATCAATAAACATGAGTAAATAATATAACGATTTTATGCATTGTTCTGAAGCAACTGGGCTATAATTAAATATTGTAATGTCACGTTTGGGTTCGATACGGATTCAAATAGGTGTGTCGCTATTTATGCTCTTGACAGTACACTCGGATACCATAGTCTCCAGCCCACTCATAAACATTCGTGGGTTTCACCTATTAAAATGTAAAACTTGCAAAAAACAAAGTCAAACCAAAACTGGGACAAAGACAATATAAAGTCAAAACAACATAGCAAAATCGCTAATTATGACAGTGTATCTCCGGAAACGAATTTATGAATATACTTTTCTATTCATCAACTACAAAACTACTTATACTATTTAACAAAAAGCAAGTTCTGCGACCGCCATTAACCATTTCAGTACCGGTGAATTTTTTTTGTTTTTATTTTCAACTACATTAAGGGGAGAAGGGTGAATTTTCTGGTTCCCCTTCTCCCTCATGTTTAGCCCCATTAGTTTTCAGATTATAAGATGGGCTGTGTTTTTGGTCTATTAATTCATTTATATATTTATTTTCTAGTTTCCTCGCTAGACAACCCTCAAACTTAGAAAAAACACCCCCTAAGCTCCCACTCAAGATAAATTTGTACCTTTTTAGGTAGAAAAATTTCCCATATTTTTACAGGCTCGCTATCGCTCGTTATGAAAAAAATGGTACGATAGGTCTTAAAATTGACAACGAAATCGAGCTAAAGGTGTTAAAATCGCCAAACTAATGGATCAAACGTCTTAAAATTTCAAAACTAATGGGGATAAAAATGAGGGAGACAGGGGTATAATGTTCAAGAGTTTTGGCCTTCTGATTTGGAACAGGGTATAATAGCAGTAGTGGTTTATATATATATATATATATATATATATATATATATATATATATATATATATATATATATATATATATATATATATATATATATATATATGTGTGTGTGTGTGATATACTTCATACACAGTCTATTTCCATATACATAAAGTACTGAATATTCGCTTCTGTTTACCATAGATATAAATCAAAGCTAAATACCATAGCCAGCAAAACAGTGATTTTACACGTTTCGATGCAAATCTCTGGCAACCCCGTATATATATTTGTACTAAATCACTGCACACATAAAATATATCATAATCATTAGGGCATATTCAGTGTGATTCGTTCGTAAATACTCGATACTATTTTTCAACAGTAGGGTAGTGGGTTGGAATTGTGTGTTGGTGAAGCTGTCTGTCTGTCTGTATATCTGTCTGTCTATCTGTCTATTTGTCTGTCTGTTTGTCTGTCTGTTTGTCTATCTGTCTTATCTGTCTGTCTGTTTGTCTATCTGTCTGTCTGCATATCTATTTGTCTGTCTGCCTGTCTATCTATCTGTCTGTCAGCCTATCTATGTTGCTTTCTATCTATCTATCTATCTATCTATCTATCTATCTGCCTGTCTATCTATCTATCTATCTGTCTGTCTATCTATCTATCTATCTATCTTAACTATCTATCTATCTATCTGTCTGTCTATCTATTTGTCTATATAGTTGTCTGTCTTTCTATCTATCGGTTCCCCTGTCTTCTCTGTTTTAAGGACGGGAATATTCTTACTCCTTCTATTTGGAAGATAACGATTCTTACACGACATAAAAATATTCATAAAATATTCGACACATTCTCTAAATGTCTGCACCATTTTTCCGTAGGGCAGCAGCGAGACGAGAGACAATTCTGTGAACAAATGTATTCTATGCAGAGTAACTATGTAATGTGGATTGGAAGAACAGATATGGATAAATTCAAAACTGCCTCCATTTCACACACTCACACACACATACACGCTAGCACACATACACACACACTTATGCTACCACATACCACATACATACAGTATATACTCACACACATGCCACCACACACACACACACACACACACACACACACAAGTGCCTTTAATACACCGGCAAGTTTTACAAAGAGACATCGGAAATTTTTGGAAGCCAAATTAGGGAGCGTCGCGAAGGAAAGTTTATTAAATCTGCAGGGGAGGGTGGGGGGTGGGGGGGGGGAAGATTTTACCGGGAAGGAGGAGAGGTTTTACATCGAGTTAAAGGGAGGTTTTTAGTTTCTTCCATAGACCTCAAACAAGCTTTAAAAACGCCCCCTGGATCCCGTTTCAAGATATATAGGCCGGTTCCTCTTAAATTACAGGCTCGGTATCGCTCGCCAGGAAAACATCGAGACCTAAATGGCATGAAAGGTCTTACACTTTACAGAAAGCTCTTACAATCGACAAACTAATGGAGCGAACATCTTAAAATCTGGAAGCTAATGGGGCTAAACATGAGGGAAAGGAGGACCAGAAAAACGTCCCATCTCCCCTTAAATCTGCAAGGGGGGGGGGGGGGGGGGGGGGGAGTTTTCTCGGGGAAGCAGAGGTTCTACATCGTGTTCAGGGGAGTTTAAAATATTTGTATGATTATTTTTATTATTATTATTATTATTATTATCATTATTAGTCTTATTATCATAATTATTTTGTTTTAATTATTATTATCATATATATTGAAAAATATTTTGTTTCCTCCGTAGACTTCCATCACGTTAAAAAAAAAAAAAAAAAAAACACACACACACCCCCCCCCCTCTTGAGATACAAAGGGGTTCCTCTTAAATTGCAGGCTCGCTATCGCTCGCATGTATCCAGGCATTTTGGCTCGAACGTCCCTTGATTTGACACTCTTTCAACTCTGGGGAAGGCACTCGCTACATGCAGTTCTGTCTTTTGTCTCCCTCACTCACATACTGTATATAAGCACTAGGAAAAAATCGACATCTAAATGGCACGTAAGGTCATACAATTGATAAGGTATTACAATCACCAAACTAACGGGGTGAACGTCTTAAGATCTCAAAACCTAATGGGGCAAAACAAGTGGGAGACAGGGGATCCAGAAAAATACGCCCCATTCCAGGTTACGCTCGCTTCACCAAGAAATACTTAGTATTCAAGCCAGAACAATGGGAAGGTAAATGGGAATGGAAGTCTTCAAACTCTGAAACACTTTTAAACTTCAATAAAATATCTCCGTCACTGCTGAAGATTCACCAGATAAGATTTATTATTAACAGATATTTTAGTTAATGTTCTACAGAAACATGATAATTATAATAATGATTATGATAATAATGATAATGATAATAACAATAATGATGATGATAATGATAATAATAATAATAATAATAATTATAATAATTATTTATTTTTCCATAGAATATTAAAACAATAAATGTAAAAAAAAATAGATAGATGTTTTGTGTGTGTGTGTGCGTGTGTGCGTGTGTGTGTGCGTGTGTGTGTGTAAGTGATTGAAAGGATTCCCAAATGATAACTAAAAGTTTAATTCTACCCTGGGAGTATCAAAGCACTCTCCGATGTTGCAGACTAATTTGTAATAGCCTAAATAATATGTCTTAATAAACACACACACACACACACACACACACACACACACACACAAAGGTACAGTCGGCCACACAAGTTCTGTTCCTCGTCGTGATCTTCTGTATAAAAGTAAAATAGTATGAATGAATGGCGAGGGTGGTTTCTTTTAATTATCAGTTGACTAATCAGATGAGTTAACCCCTGCACAAGAAACTACACTCGTAATTCAATCATACTCATTATATATCCATGTATAAGATCACGGAGAGGAACAGAACTTATGTGGCCAACTGTACGATTGCTCAAAAAAGTCATGTCTCAGCTGTCAATACGTTTGGCTCGTTCTCTGCGATAATACTGTCTGACAGATGTTGAAGAGGGTGGGTAAGTGTAGGAACATGTTTGTATATCTCCCTTGAAATGTAGAAATCATGTTTAGATATTGCTGATACTATTTATTGATCAAAATATAAGTGGTACCGAGACATCACGTACTTGGCTGACTGTACATGGAAGCCTGCCTTAAGGGGAGGTTTTTAGTTTGGTCTCTAGATATCCATCAAGCTTAAGATTACATCCCCTTGAGCCCCTTTCAAGATAAATTTGTACATTTTTCGGTAGAAAAATGTCCCGGCTGAAAGCCGATTCCTCTTAAATTACAGGCTCGCTATCGCTCGCCAGGATAAAATCGACACCTAACTGGCACGAAAGGTCTTAAAATTGACAGAAATGGGTCAAAAGTTCTTAAAATCGTCAAAATAATGGGGCGAACGTCTTAAAATTAGAAACGCAATGGGGCTAAACATGAGGGAGAAAGGAGTCCAGAAAAAAATCCCTCAAGTGGAATTCTCCCCTTAACAAAATCTCCGTAACAATTGCAGGAGGAAGCAGAGCGCGAAATAGGCCATGTTCATCAGTTTCTCTTTCTGAATTCCCAAGTCGGGCTGTAATGTTCCACGCTCGTTCAGACATTTAAAGGTTCGAATCCCTGTCCCTGTGAGAATGGTGGTTGGACATTTTTTTTTTTTTTTTTTTTTTTTTTTTTTAATCATTATTTTTTTTTTTTTGGAGGGGGGGGGGGGAGATACATTTGCAGTACCCGGAATACTAAAATAACCCTTTGAAGCTTATGACGCATTTCGACAGTTTGTTCTGGCAATCATTAGACGATTTTGTGCAGTTTAGGAAGGATCTGCTGGAATATATATGGGTAAAGACTATTAGTTTATTCTGGCTATCATTAGACAATTGTATACAGTTTAGAAAATATATATGTGGGCATCAAATATATATGTGGGCATCAAATATATATGTGGGCATCAAATATATATGTGGGCATCAAATATATATGTGGGCATCAAATATATATCAAATATTGATGGCATCAAATATATATGTGGGCATCAAATATATATGTGGGCATCAAATATATATGTGGGCATCAAATGGGTAATGACTATGGCAATTAACCCTCTGACTTCCATAATTATACCCTTCCTAATCTGAATAAAATCGTCTAATAATAGCCAGAAAACAAAACAAAATATGCGTCATCGTGTCTTGAAATGGTTAAATGAAGAAATGATACCCACATGATGGACACACGTTTTTATTGTGAGGACACGACATGTTTCGACTCTCTCTGGAGTTCTTTTCAGGTGTGAGGGATCAGAGAACAGGGGGTATCACTTTAGCTTAAGGGGAGAATAAGTCCACTAGACGGATTTTTTTCAGGAACCCTTTCTCCCTCATGTTTAGCCCCATTGCTTTTGAGATTTTAAGACGTTCGCAATTCACTAAATCGGCACTCCACATAATCAGCAATACATATAATCGAGAATCACCAAAATCGGCACTCTCTCTCTCTCTCTCTCCCTTGCCAAACACCTCCACAATTATCTCTCTCTCTCTCTCTCTCTCTCTCTCTCTACACACTCTCTCTCTCCAACACTCCCACAATTCTATAGCCGGCGCCAAAGTTAAAACATTAGCGTCTATGTTGGATGACCCAGGAAAGGCCGAACTTTTAACATAGCTTCCCTCCCAATGGCGAGTGTAGAAAACGGAGTAATGGAAGTCAATTAGCGGCCGAGTAGTTAAGGGGACAGTGGCTGTTTGTTTGGTCTATTAATTCATTTATTCATATATATTTTTTTTTAGTTTCCTCCCTAGACCTCCATCAAGCTTAGAAAAACACTCCCAAGATAGATTTGTACATTTTTCGGTAGAAAAATATCCCGGAGGAAAAAATCGACACCTAAATGGCACGAAGGGTCCTAATATTGAAAAAGAAATGGAGTGAAAGGTCATAAAATCCCCAAACTAATGGAACCAACGTCTTAAAATCTCAAAACTAGTGGGGCTAAACACGAGGGAGAAGGGGCCCATCCCCCCTTAAAGTTCCATGCATAAGATCACGGAGAGGAACCGACCTTGTGTGGCCAACTGTACATTGGTCTAGCCATCCGTCCGTCCGTCCATCCAGCTCTCTCTCTCTCTCTATCTATATTTGTATCTCCCTTTCTCTCTTCTATCTATCTATCTATCTATGTACACTGGTCTAGCCGTCCATCCAGCTCTCTCTCTCTCTCTCTATCTATATTTGTATCTCCCTTTCTCTCTTCTATCTATCTATCTATCTATGTACACTGGTCTAGCCATCCATCCATCCAGCTCTCTCTCTCTATCTATATTTGTATCTCCCTTTCTCTCTTCTATCTATCTATCTATCTATGTACACTGGTCTAGCCATCCATCCATCCAGCTCTCTATCTCTATATATCTATTTGTATCTCCCTTTCTCTCTTCTATCTATCTATCTATCTATGTACACTGGTCTAGCCATCCATACAGATCTCTCTCTCTCTCTCTCTCTCTCTAATTTTATATCGCTTTCCTCTCTTCTATCTATCTATCTATCTATCTATCCATCTCTATATCTATCTCTATCAAAGGGTCAATATTCGACCCCCAACCACCAACACCACCACACCTCTGACAGCTCCTGAATACACAACACCTCCCTTCAACATGGTGTCTGTCTGTCAGTGCATAGTCAAGCACTCTCCATTTTTACACTCACCACTTTTATATATATATATATATATATATATGTTAGTAAAGCCAGGTAATAAATTTTCTTTAATACATACGAGGTTGAAAGAAATGGCAATTTCTGCGTTGGAAATTTTATTATTCAAAGTTTCCAGGTCTCTGATGAGTTTTCGCTGGGTGGCAGGAAGTAGATGAAGGAGATGAGCAAAATTCATGGTGGTACAGGGTTACATAAATGTACATGATGATACAGGATATACGACGCGTTTCACTGGACAACCAGCATTATCAAGTAAGGAAGGAATAAGATAAAAGGTAAACAGGAAGGGTATATATAGAGGGTGGAGGATCAGAGGAGGAGGAAAACAGGGGGCAAAAGTCTGCTATTGGTGGAAGCGTAAACTAGGAGAGAGAAGGGGTTAACCGCTCCACGCATGCGCACTGGATGCGGGATGGTGGTCAGTAGGTGGGGTCGAAGCTGATTGGCTGCGTGTCGAGGGGCGTGGCCTAAGTTGTGTGGCGCCTGCAGAAGACGAAGCTGAAGGAGGTAGCGCGGGGGGCTGCGTCAAGGGCACCGGGGGGCGAGGAGGGGTGTTAGGTCCTGTAGGGTAGTGCCTTTTGGCAGAAGGAAGGATCTGAAGGTCCAGAGTTTGGTTGTTGATGTTGGGATGTAAGGCTTGGATATATAAAGCTTCGAGTATAGGTAATCTCCTTGGGTCACTTTCTTTATCGAGTAGGGTGGTGTGTTTCTCTAACTCGTTGCGTGTGAGGTGAGGGTGGTTAGGGGTGAGATAGTGGTCTTTGATGGCTCCAGCCTGAAGGTGAAGATAACCGACGTGAAAGACGAGTCTGCGTCATACCAATATAGGAATGAGGTCCACAGTCCTCATAATTACAGGTATGTTGGTAAATGACGTGATCGTCGGTCATCGGGCTCTTTATCTTGGTGGAGGCTGGTTTGTTGCGGAGAACGAGGTTGGAGGTCTTGGGGGATTTGTAATAATTAATTAATTTGATTTTGTTTTCCGGGTTGGTTGGGTGGACATGCTTGGAGATTATTTCTTTTAAGACGGCCTCGTCATTTTTGTGTTCAGAGGACATGTAATTGCGGTAGAAGATCTTAATTTCATTGGGGGGGGTCAATGTTGGGAGGGCTTTGAGTGTACCATTTTTCAAGATGGTGGTTGATGGTGCTGGAGATGTCGGAGTTGGAGTATCCGTTATTTACTAAAACTTGGGATAGTCTTTCTAGTTCCTGGTGGGTGTCGGCCATACACCCCTGGTTATGCGTACGGAACCATCAAAACACACAAACCTGGGAACCCCCTCCGCCCCATCATCTCCCAGATCCCCACTGCCACCTACCAGATCGCCAAGGCCCTGAACAACCTCCTCACCCCCTACGTGCCCAGCCAATTCAACCTTAACTCAGCCCACGATTTCTTGGAAATTTTACGAGACGCCCCCCGTAACAACAACCACACTATCGCCTCTCTCGACGTAGAAAGCCTGTTCACCAACGTGCCAGTGGATAGGACCATTGACATGATTCTACGTCGAATTTATCATTGCCCTGATACACCTACACTGGACATCCCGGAGAAGGCCCTGAAAACACTACTGGAGCTATGTACCAAGGAGGCCCCCTTCCTTTGCCCCCGGGGCAACATGTACAAGCAGATAGACGGTGTGGCGATGGGCAGCCCCCTAGGAGTTCTTTTTGCGAACTTTTTCATGGGTACCATCGAGGAAGAGCTCCTAGCTGCCCAACGACCAGCCGTCTACTGTAGATACGTGGATGACATCTTCGTGCAAATCAAGGACCTCCACGAACTACAGGAACTCCAGCGTCGCTTCATGACCTCCTCCGGACTTAACTTCACCTTTGAAAAATCTAACAATGGACAACTCCCCTTCCTCGACATCCTCGTAGCTCTGAACGACCATGGGTTCAAAAACCACCGTCTACATTAAACCTACTAACACAGGACAATGCCTCAACGGCGATAGTGAATGCCCCGCCGTTATCTTCTATCCTCCATCTCCGCCTATGTTAGGAGAGCCCTCACGCACTGCTCTACCTGGGCCGACACCCACCAGGACTAGAAAGACTATCCCAAGTTTTAGTAAATAACGGATACTCCAACTCCGACATCTCCAGCACCATCAACCACCATCTTGAAAAATGGTACACTCAAAGCCCTCCCAACATTGACCCCCCCAATGAAATTAAGATCTTCTACCGCAATTACATGTCCTCTGAACACAAAAATGACGAGGCCGTCTTAAAAGAAATAATCTCCAAGCATGTCCACCCAACCAACCCGGAAAACAAAATCAAATTAATAATTTATTACAAATCCCCCAAGACCTCCAACCTCGTTCTCCGCAACAAACCAGCCTCCACCAAGATAAAGAGCCCGATGACCGACGATCACGTCATTTACCAACATACCTGTAATTATGAGGACTGTGGACCTCATTCCTATATTGGTATGACGCAGACTCGTCTTTCACGTCGGTTAAGGTTAACTCTTCACCTTCAGGCTGGAGCCATCAAAGACCACTATCTCACCCCTAACCACCCTCACCTCACACGCAACGAGTTAGAGAAACACACCACCATACTCGATAAAGAAAGTGACCCAAGGAGATTACCTATACTCGAAGCTTTATATATCCAAGCCTTACATCCCAACATCAACAACCAAACTCTGGACCTTCAGATCCTTCCTTCTGCCAAAAGGCACTACCCTACAGGACCTAACACCCCTCCTCGCCCCCCGGTGCCCTTGACGCAGCCCCCCGCGCTACCTCCTTCAGCTTCGTCTTCTGCAGGCGCCACACAACTTAGGCCACGCCCCTCGACACGCAGCCAATCAGCTTCGACCCCACCTACTGACCACCATCCCGCATCCAGTGCGCATGCGGGGAGCGGTTAACCCCTTCTCTCTCCTAGTTTACGCTTCCACCAATAGCAGACTTTTGCCCCCTGTTTTCCTCCTCCTCTGATCCTCCACCCTCTATATATACCCTTCCTGTTTACCTTTTATTTCATTCCTTCCTTACTTGATAATGCTGGTTGTCCAGTGAAACGCGTCGTATATCCTGTATCATCATGTACATTTATGTAACCCTGTACCACCATGAATTTTGCTCATCTCCTTCATCTACTTCCTGCCACCCAGCGAAAACTCATCAGAGACCTGGAAACTTTGAATAATAAAATTTCCAACGCAGAAATTGCCATTTCTTTCAACCTCGTATGTATTAAAGAAAATATATATATATATATATATATGTTTGTTCTTCTATGTGTATAAATGAACTTCAAAGAGCGACTGTACATTCCCTCTCTTGGTATTTGTTTTGTGTGTAGAACGGAGACAAAAGGCAAAGCTCGCTGAAACAAGTGCCCCCCCCCCCCCCCCCCAACAAGATCAATGAGTGAGAAGAAGAAAAACGGCCAAATCCAAGGTACGTTAGCGTCAAAATGTCTGGACACATAATCTAAGAATGTCCAAGTTCGTTAACTAATTGAGGGAGAGAATTCCAGAGCTTATACTTGTTGAGTAGAAGAACGACTGGGACAATAGGTTGAATTAAGGGGGGATGGTTCACTCTTCAGCCGATTTTTGCATGTATTCATGATTTTTCTAGTTTCCTCCCTAGACCTCCATCTAATTAAAAAAAAAAAAAAAAAAAAATAGATCCCCCTTCTAGATTAATTCGTACATTTTTCGGTAGAAAAAAGTCCCGGCCAAAGGCCGGTTCTTCCAATATTACAGGCTCACTACCGTTCGCCAGGGAAAAAATTGACACCTAAATAGCACGAAAGGTCTAAATATTGACGAAGAAATGGGGTGAAAGGTGTTAAAATCGCCAAACTGATGGGGCAAACATCTTAATATCTGAAAACTAATGGGGTTAAACATGAGGGAGAAAGTGGTCCAGAAAACCGGCCCATCTCCCCTTAAGGAACCTGACAAGTGAGGCAGCTCTGATCTATGGACCTTGACAAAATGTATGTACGTATGTGTGTATGACGTATGTACAGTATACACGGTTAAGCTCTTGAAAGGTTACCCACACGTTTATTCAAGGCACTGGCCAAAAAAAAAAAAAAAAAAAAAAAAAAAAAACAAGATATCACAGAGAGAGAGAGAGAGAGAGAGAGAGAGAGAGAGAGAGAGAGAGAGAGTGAAAGTGAGTGGGGAGGGGGGGGGGGTCTAATACCCTTATGCTGTGCACGATTCCAGTGGCGCGCGGAATAAAATTGTACCCCCGTTGCATCTTCATTTGTCTTAATTATCCTCTCATTCCCTCTTGTTCCACCTCCACCCTTCTACCCTTCTTCTCCTTGCCCCGTCCACACCGCTGCTCTTCTGTCCTTCTTTAACCCTCTCCTTACCTCCCCTCTTCCTTCTACCCTCCTCTTCCTCTTCCCTCTCCCTTCACTCGGCCTCCACCCCTTAACATCCTCACCCTGGCTCCTTATTTAACGCTCTCCTCTTCTTCTTCCTCCTCCTTCACCCCTCCCTCTTTCCCCTCCCTCTTCCTCTTCCTTCTCCTTCCTCTTCTTCCTTCTCCTTCTCCTCTCTCTTCTTCCTTCTCCTTCTCCTCTCTCTTCTTCCTTCACCCCTCCCTCTTTCCCCTTCCCCTTCCTCCTCCCTCCTCCTCCTCCTCCTTCTCACCCCTCCTCTCTCCCTCCCTCTTACCATCACGGAAGTAATCAATTCACTGCCCAAACAGTAACAGAACCGAACGAAAACAACCGAAGGATTAAACAGTCGAAGGATTTAACAGGCTGCAAACATTAAGCCCTGATAAACACACCGAGGGATTTAGAACACACCAGTTGACCGGGATACAGTGGGGATGTGAGGAAGCAGTGGGGATTTTCTTACTTGGGGAGGGATTTCAATGGTTAATCCCCTCATAACGATAGAGTCTGTATTCTTGTATTCTGGCTGGAGCTTGACGACATTACATAGTAACTGACATTACCTCTAGAAATCAGAGGGTTTAAGTCAATTCATTATAATTTGGCAAGACATTTTGACACCTCATCCCTTATAACTAAAAAAAGGATTATTGCCATCGAGTTGAAATTTCTATCGCTTGGGAAGAGTCAACCAGGAAATAGGTGTGGACATTTACAGCTCGTTTACCCTAGCCCTCTTTGAGTTACAAAAAAGTCTGGCGCCGAAAATGGCATTGCATGCCATCTTTAGGAAGCTATGGTGGAAACGGACAGTTCTCCAGAGCCATATGTTGTTTACATCCAGAGAGAGAGAGAAAGAGAGAGAGAGAGAGATAGAAGAGATAGAGAGAGAAAGTGATAGTGTGAGAGCGTGTGTGAGAGAAAGAGATTGAAAGAGTGAGAATGAAAGTGTGAGAGCGTGTGTGTCAGAGAAAGTGTGTGTGTGTGTGTGTGTGAAAGAGAGTGAGTGTGAGAGAGAGAGAGAGAGAGAGAGAGAGAGAGAGAGAGGAGAGAGAGAGGAGAGAGAGAGAGAGAGAGAGAGAGAGAGAGAGAGAGAGAGAGAGAGAGAGAGAGAGAGAGAGAAGCGGGCCTGCAGTTTTCTAAAGATCAATGTACAAATTTATCTGGAAGGGGGATCTCGGGAGTCTTTTGTAAGCTTGATGAAGGTATAGGGAGCAAACTAATAACAAAATATTAATATAAGAAGAATCTCAATAAAGGATAAACTATTCATGACGACTGAACCTAAGAAAGAGTAGCAAAAGTATTGGTGAAGCTTCAGAGAATATTCGAACGGAACATTGAACATTGAACAAAGCCGTGTTGGAGAGAGAGAGAGGAGATATAGGGGATACTGCGTGTGTGTGTGTGTGTGTGTGTGTGTGTGTGTGTGAGAGAGAGAGAGAGAGAGAGTGAGAATAAGAGAGCGAGAGAGAGAGAGAGTGTGAACAAGAATCAAGTCTAGAAACCGGGGTCAAGCTTAAGGGGAGATCTCCACTTGAGGGATTTTTTCTTGACCCCTTTCTCCCTCATGTTTAGCCCCATTGCTTTTGATATTATAAAACGTTCGCCCCATTAATTTAGCGATTTAAAGAACTTTCACCCAGTATTAAGACCTTTCGTGCCATTCAGGTGTCGATTTTATCCTGGCGAGCGATAGCGAGCCTGTAATTTAAGAGGAACCGGCCTATGGCCGGGACATTTTTCTACCGAAAAATGTACACATTTATCTTGAAAGGGACTCAAGGGGGTATAATTTTAAGCTTGATGGAGGTCTAGGGAACAAAGTAAATACCTCACCTTAAGAGAATATTCAAACGGAACAGTGAACGAAGCCGTGTTGGAACAGAGAGGAGAGAAGGGGAAGGTGTGAGAGAGAGAGAGAGAGAGAGAGAGAGAGAGAGAGAGAGAGAGAGAGAGAGAGAGAGAGAGAGAGAGAGAGAGAGAGAGAGAGAGATGACAAATAGGGAGATCAGAAAGCCACAATGCTAAAGAATGAGAGAGAGAGAGAGAGAGAGAGAGAGCAGAAGAATAGGAGGAAGGCAGAGGAATAGGAGGAGCGAAAAGGAAGCATGGATAATAAACAAGAGAATGGAGGAAATGAGGAAGAAAAAAGAGGAAGAAAAAAGAGTAAATATATAGGCCAAGAAGATAATGAAAAAGAGGAAGAGAGGAAGAGAGAAAGAAAGAAGACGAAGAAAGAAAAATACGAAGCGAACAAGAAGGAGGAGAGGAAGAAAACCGCAGAATAAGGAGAGTAATAGAGTAAAGAAAGAGAATAGAGAAAGGCAGGAAAGGAAGAGAGAAAGGAAGAGATAAAAATGAGATAGAGGGAGGGACTAAAAGCACCATATATCCAGCTTGTGGTGTGGAGTCTAGGACAATACTGGCATAAATAATAATGTATGAGTGTGTATGATTATGTACTGTATGTATGTATGTGTGTGTGTGTTTGTGTGTGTGTATGTATGAATGTGCGTATGTGTATGTGCGTGTGTGTGTGTGTGTGTGTGTGTGTGTGTGTGTGTGTGTGTGTGTGTGTGTGTGTGTGTGTGTATGTAAGTATGTATGTATGTATGTATGTGCGTGTGTGTGTGTGTAAAGGTGTCGATTTTACCTGGTGAGATATATAGCGAGCCAGTACTGTATATTAATAGGAACTGGCCTTCGGCTTGAACATTTTTTTTTACCGAAAAAAGTACAAGTTTATCTCGAAGGGGGTCTTGGGGGTGTTTTTTATAGCTTGATAAAGGTCTAGGGAATAAACGAATAAAACAAACAAACAACTTGATA
>CM064496.1:55934300-55953112 GCA_032716605.1 Paralithodes platypus | reverse complement strand
AAGCAGCAGAACAGACCCAAACAATTACAGACCAATCTCCCTTCTTTCTGTTCTTGGGAAAATTCTGGAGTCAATCTTGGCAACAAAAATTTTAACTTTTCTGGATAAAACATCACCTACTCAACTCTAAGCAGTTTGGCTTCAGGAAAGGTAGATCTGCGGCAGACTTGCTACTCCACTTATCTACCACGTGGAACCGGGCCCTTGACATGGGAAAAGACACCTACGTAATTGCACTTGACATCGCGGGTGCCTTTGACAGGGTGTGGCATGCGGGCATCACCACCAAACTGAAGAGTCTAGGGTTGTGTGATGCTCTACTTCACCTAATTAATGATTACCTGCAAGACAGAACACTTCACACAGTTGTCAATGGACATAACTCTGCTAACTATGCCATCAAAGCCAGTGTCCCACAGGGCAGGGTTCTAGGGCCCTTGTTGTGGAATGTTTATTTCAATGACATTCTGCAGCTCATCCCCGAGGCATTTGCTTATGCTGACGACTGTACTCTAACATTCACTTGTAATAAAGATGAGAGGCAAGCCACTGTCACTCATATCAACAATGCCTTACATAGTATCACCTCTTGGGCAAAACGCTGGCAAGTGAACCTTGCTCCGGAGAAAACTCAAGTAATGCTAATCTCTCGGAGACAAGATATTCCAACATATACACCACCAGATATTCAGCTTGATGGGAGGAAGGTTCAGATGCAGAGTCAAGTGACAATTCTAGGAGTAAAATTTAATGCTAATCTGTCTTTCACCAGCCATGTAAAGGACATCACAAAGAATGCTGCATGGAAACTTGGTTGCATTCGACGTGTATCACATCTCCTGGACTCTAAAGGTGTTGCTACTCTGTATAAGTCTCAAGTTCGTCCATTGATGGAATACTCTCCACTTGCATGGTCATCATGTCCCCCCTCATACTTGAAACTTTTGGACCAAATACAGAAAAGAGCTGAATACTTGATCGAACTCAAAGAACAAGAACATCATGTCCCCAGGTTTCAGCCTCTACAACAGCGTCGGGATGTGGCAGGTTTGTGTGTAACATACAAAACCCAAAAAAATGCACACTCCACACCTGGCAGCCTTACATCTACAACCTGCCCAACCAACATCATATGCAACAAGAACCGCATCCACAAGGTATCATCAGGTCAGTGTTCCATTTGCTAGGACAGAACACTACCTTCGTTCCTACTTACCAATGTACGCAAGACTGTGGAATCACCTGGTTCAGCACACTGACCTGCATCACTTAACCTCACTACAACAGTTCAAGTCGGAGGTTAATAACTGGCTCAGGAATATCACAGTTCCGTACTAAATCTTGGTAATATAATTATTAATTATCATACTTCATAAAGAGGGATCTTTGATAAAATATATACTGGTATCTATTATATATAAATATATCAATGCTATATATTTTTTGCATTTTAAATGTGTTTCGCTATAGATAATTCCACGTTTCATCACTGGAATTTTAGCAGTAAGAACACCATATAATGTCGTGAAGTTTAGAGAGAGAAAAAAAAAAGAGAGAGAGAGAGAGAGAGAGAGAGAGAGAGAGAGAGAGAGAGAGAGAGAGAGAGAGAGAGAGAGAGAGAGAGAGAGAGAGAGAGAGAGAGAGAGAGAGAGAGAATCTAATAGTTACAAATACGGCCACTAAAATTCAGCCAATGAAGAAATATATTGTTGGAGCCAATAACGTGGTATCGAAGGATGTGAGGGAGAGTATGTTGGGATGACGGGCCACCCACTCCAGCAAGCAATCTGTTTCCCTTCAAAGAACACAATGCCGGGTTTGGAAAATACTCACATTCTCACCATCAAGTCCTGGGTTTACACAAGGCTTCTGAGTATGTATGTACTGTATGTTCAGTATGTATGTATGTATGTATGTATGTGTGTGTGTGTATGTATGTATGTATGTACTGTATGTTCAGTATGTATGTATGTATGTATGTATGTGTGTGTGTGTATGTATGTATGTATGTTTTTTCTATGTGAGTAAGGGAGACAAAAGGCAAAACTGCCTGTGACGAGTGCCGCCCCCCCCCCCCCCCCCAGAGTTAAAAGAGTGACAGGGCCAAAATCAAGGAACGTTCGAGCCAAAATGTATACATGTATGTGCCGTATGTATGTACTCAAGCACATACCCCATAGTTAGGAGTGGCCGACTCGAGACAGAGCCCGAACAGAAACAACAATGCTCCTGATACGCAGTCAAATATCGAGGGTTTATAAAGGGGAATGATAAATAATTGTAATGGAATTATTTCAAGGTTTGCGTCTACGGCATGTTCAAATCGATATATATATATATATATATATATATATATATATATATATATATATATATATATATATATATATATATATATATATATATATATATATATATATATATTTATACAATAAGTTACATCTATCCAAGTAGGTAGGCAAGAAATCATGAACCCTAATCTCTGTAAATCATAGAAGGCTAGAGAAAATGGGCTGAACATCTCTACCCATATTCCCTAGCTGACCCTTCACAAATGGTAGAACTATTAGCTCGATTACTCTGGCCGTTTGTGAGTTATGCCTTTTTCACCCATACCGGTACATGATGTTGGTCCTAACTGCCCAAATAATCTTCCATCATTTTTTTGGGCATAATCAGAGGCTGTCGCAACTAAAAAAAATCGTGCATTTATGAAAAGGGTTTTACAGAGTTTAGGGTTCACGATTTCTGGCCTATCTATGTGGAACAGGGTATAGTTTCCTGCAGACTACATCACTATTATCTAGCCAATAAGTGTCCCCCTCCCTCCTTCCCTCCCCCCCTTGTTCCAGTCGTCCGCCTTTAAGGGGGGATTTCCACTTGAGGGACTTTTTTCTGGTCCCCTTTCTCCCTCATGGTTAGCCCCATTGCTTGTGAGATTGAAAGACGCTTGCCCCATTAGTTTGGCGATTTTAAGAACCCTCGCCCCATTTCTGTCAATTTTAAGACCATTCGTGCCATTTAGGTGTCGATTTTTTCCTGGCGAGCGAAAGCGAGCCTGTAATTTAAGGGGAACCGGCCTTCGGCCGGGACATTTTTCTACCGAAAAATTTACAAATTTATCTTGAAAGGGGGTCAAGGGGAGTAATTTTAAGCTTGATAGAGGTCTGGGGAACACACTAAATACCTCCCCTTAATACAGCCATCCCCCCCCCCCCCCTCCCCCTCTGCCGGGGATTTGCTCTCTGGGAAGTTAAACATTATTGTCAGCCATTTGTTAACACTATCTGGGTGAGGGCTGGTCCTATCCAGAGTGAGGTTTGGCATCCTTGACCCAACATTAGCTGTTTCTGGCTGTCTCTTTTATTGTCCTACTTTTCCTTCTGAGGGCAGGGGGCTAGGAATCCTCCTCCCCTTGTATAATTCTCCTACTCGACGAGACAGAGAAATGGGCAAGAGAACGCGAAGGTCGTCCCGGACCCTGAGAATAGAACTTTAAATGTTGTTTCTGTTCGGGCTCTGTCTCGTGTCGGCCACCCCCAGCAATGGGGTATGTGCCTGAGTATATACAGTATATATATATATATATATATATCTGGTCCGACGTCTTAGGGGTTAGTATGATTGTTTATAAGGGAGGTGTGGTGGAGTGGTCTTGCTACTGGACTGCTAACCTAAAGGACCCGGGTTGGAATCCCGATGGGAAGGTATTATCGAGATGAAATTTGTGCTGTACTGAGTTTCAGTGCACAAAGCCCTCCGACACGTAATACAATATACCCTCGCTGTTTGCAACATATTAGTATTGCCTGTTGCAACACACACACTGTATCCATGTCTATCTCACAGTCTGGCTTCACCGTGTTGACCGGTTGAGTCCTATAATAGGCTTAAAGATTTTAGATTCGAGCGATGTTTTTTGTCCCCTAGGCTAAAAAAAACGCCTTCCCATAATTCCCTTAAATTTAAAAAGGCCACCCAGACCCCTTTCAAGCTAAATTTGTACATTTTTCGACCAATTTCTTCTAACTTACAGAACGCTATCGCTCACCTAGAACAAAAAATATCGACACCTGAATTAGGTGAAGCATCTTACTATCGCCAAACTAATGAGGTGAACCGTCTTAAAATCTCCAAACAAATGGAGCAAAACACGGGAGTTCCAATAAGTCTTGCAACACAAATCCCACCCCTCCTCTGTGCAACTCTCCAACTCAAAATTGAAACGATAAAATGTAATAAAATAGAGCCAGCAGCCATCCCCCCCCCCCCCCATGTGTAACTGCAGCCACTGTTGGGGATTTGCTCTCGGGAAGTTGGGCATTATGTAGAGCCTCCTGTTAACCTAGTGCCTCGTAAACCACTATCCGGTCACGGGGACTTGGGCACTATTGATGGGCTTAAGATACACGGTTTGGTTTACGTTCATGGGTGTACGTGTGTGTGTGTGTGTGGGAGGGGTGTGTGTGTGTGTGGGAGGGGTGTGTGTGTGTGTGGGAGGGGTGTGTGTGTGTGTGTGTGGGGAGGGGTGGGTGTGTGTGTGTGGGGAGGGGTGTGGGCTGGTGTGTGTGTGTGCTACTCCTAAATCCCTTGACTAATGGCTAAAACAATAGGCTACCGGCCATAACAGTTAGTGATGCATAGATATATAGATAAATAGAGAGAGAGAGAGAAAGAGAGATATATATAGATATATAGATAAATAGAGAGAGAGAGAGAGAGAGAGAGAGAGAGAGAGAGAGAGAGAGAGAGAGAGAGAGAGAGAGAGAGATAAATAGATAGATAGATAGATAGATAGAGAGAGAGAGATAGATAGATAAATAGATATACTGTATAGTGTTCTTCCTCCTCCTCCTCCCCCCCCCCCAGTGATCGTCAGGCAACCAATTTACATATATAATTTACATATATAATTTACATATATAATTTATATATAATTTACATATATAATTTACATATATAATTTACATATATAATTTACATATATAATTTACATATAATTTACATATATAATTTACATATATAATTTACATATATAATTTACATATATAATTTACATATATAAATTCAGAAATCTCCTTATAAACGTGCATATCTAATTTATCATTAACCCCTTCAGTATTGGTGTTGTCCCTTTAACTTTATTCTGGCTACTATTACACGATTTAGTTCAGCCTAGGAAGGTTCTGGGGGTAGCTAAAAAAGGTTTAATGAGTCTGTAGCCTTTTAATGGCTTGACGTCCTTCCTGAGCTAAATAAATATCACCTAATAGTTGCCAGAATACAACGAAAATGAAGTCACCGGTACTGAAGAGGTTAAGGGGAGGTTTTCAGTTTCCTTCCTAGACCTCCATCAAGCTTAGAGTAAATACCCCAAAGACCCCCCCCCCCCTAAAGATAAATGTGTACATTTTGAGGTAGAAAAATGTCCCGACCGAAGACTAGTTCCTCCTAAACTACAGGCTCTCTATCGCTCGACAGGTATTCAGCTTAGGATGGACGTCTATCCATTAGAAACCTACAGACTAACTCTATTAATCCTTTTAGCTACCATGTATCCTTTCTAAGCTTCATAAAATCGTCTACATGTAGGCCTAGCTGAAATCAACCAAAAAAGACGACACCAGTTGAATTAATCACGAATAAAAAGAAATGTATTATACCAGAAAGAACACAATCGTCAAAGAAACATTAATGTAGAAAACAATACCGGATCCAAGCAGAAATAGTACCAGGGGAAACGAAATAAAAATACATTGGCAAAACATGCAGTCCGAAGTCTGCGTTTTTGACACGTTCAAGAGCTCAAAAATTATCCAGTTTGGCATTCGAAAATTATTTCCAAAAATAAGTAAAAACTGAAATAGAACAATATGTAAAAATAAATAGAAAATATTATAAAAAAATATTAATAAATACTACTAAGAAGAAGAAGAACAAGACAATGCTACTACTAATAATGATAATTATGGGACCAAGCCAGAGTACGTTCCCCTACCATCTATATAACCTACAGCAGCCCAGATGATCTCCTCAGTCAAGAGCGAGATCCGTGTTCCCAGGAAATCTAAATGCCACGAAAATATGGCGGCCTACACGAAGGAGGTGGATCGGAGGGAACTGGACCTGAGCCATGCAGACGACGCCCCAACCCACCTGATGTCTCTACAGATACAGCTGCCAAACACTCCAACGAGCCGGTCGACCAATCAGACCCCCGGATCGCACAAAGGCAAGAAGATGAGGCGACTCAACTCAGGACAGAATAACGGCCCAAGCTTCACCACCTCTACAGGACCAGAGAACCAAGATCCTAATCCCGCTTGGCCAGAACCACCAGACCATCACTCTGATCCAGGCTGGGGCCATATAAACCCTCCGGAGCAGCCCCTAGACACAAGTCTGACCACCTGACATGGGCATAGAACCTCCTCCTCCCCTTCCCTCCTGCACCTTCAGTGACTCTCACAGCTCGCCTCTGTTGCACTCAGAAACAAGGAACTTGAGGTACTAGTGGAAAACATTTGTTTCAGACCGGCACGCGGGGCTACCTCCAAAGGTATAGCTGTCATACAAATCCTCGGTCCAGACAACATTTCTCAAGTCAAAGGGGCAGAGGAGCCAAGCGTGGAGTTACAGGAGTTCAAAGACTTGTTGAACCCAGATGATGACTATTTCAAGCTGTTGTTCCAGGAGTGGAAGGCAGAGCTCCCCTGCACCATTAAAGAGTGGCAATAAGGCTCTCCCAGTGTGAATCAGGCAAAAGAACTGGACAAGCGTGCCACCGCCAAGAGACAGGTCAGCCTAATGTCCTACGTCAATGCCCCACCCTGGACCACTGCAGAACAACCCCTTTCTTCCTCCAAATACCTGGAAACCTCCATAATACTCCCCATCGATGTCCCAGTAGATTGCCGAAATTCTCCCCATCGAGGTGACCCATCTTTCTCATTAAAGCTGGAAGCTGACACATCTCGATAATTCTCCCCATCAACGTACCAGCAAATCGCCGGAGCTCTTCTCATCGAGAGCTGAGCCACCATATGGTGCTGCCCAACTGAACTCGACCCTACCTGGAACAGTGGACTCGCCCAAACTGCACTGTGACAAGAAAGGAAGCCCACCTGGTCATCACCTCCGCTCGGAAGCTATAAGACGGCTACCCGCTAATCCCTCAGTTGACCACACTATAACCACACTATAACGTTTTCTACAGGGTGCTACAAGAAGCCGCATAGCCTCTCAATCGCTAGTACTACTGTTACTAATATAATAAAAATAATATTAATGATTCCCTAACTCTAGCGTGACATGTAAAGCGACTTACTGCAAGACGATTTTCTAAGATTAGGAAGGGGTGAGTCTGTGTGTGTGTGTGTGTGTGTGTGTGTGTGTGTGTGTGTGTGTGTGTGTGTGTGTGTGTCTAGCTACCTCCATAATAAACACACATATACACAGTTTCTCCCATACATACACAGAAACGCGCATCCTCTTTCACACACACACACACACACACACACACACATACACAGTTTCTAACATACACACACAGGAACAGATATCCTCCTTCACATACATACATATTTGTCAACTCAATCCTTTCTAGTCTTGGTCAATATTGGAAAAGTCTGCATACCATCGTACCCAAAGCGGCAAGAGTGAGTGAGAGAGAGTATATTTGTGAGAGAGAGAGAGAGAGAGAGAGAGAGAGAGAGAGAGAGAGAGAGAGAGAGAGAGAGAGAGAGAGAGAGAGAGAGAGAGAGAGAGAGAGAGAGAGAGAGAGAGAGAGGCCGATTTCTTTAAAGTTACAGGCTTGCTATCACTCTCCTAGAAAACAAAATCGATACCTGATTGAGATGAAGCGTCTTATTATCGCCAAACTAATGGGGTCAAACGGCTTAACCCCTTCAGCACCAAGACGCCGTTTACCTTCGATTTAGGCTAAAATTAGACGATTATAGGCAGTTTAAGAAGGAGTTATGTTAAGGGGAGATCTCCACTTGAGGGATTTTTTGCTTGACCCCTTTCTCTCTCATGTTTAGCCCCATTGCTTTTGATATTATAAAACGTTTGCCCCATTAGTTTAGCGATTTTAAGAGCTTTCACCCCATATTAAGACCTTTCGTGCAATTCAGGTGTCGATTTTATCCTGGCGAGCGATAGCGAGCCTGTAATTTAAGAGGAGCCGGCCTTTGGCCGGGACATTTTTCTACCGAAAAATGTACAAATTTATCTTGAAAGGGACTCAAGGGGGTGTAATTTTAAGCTTGATGGAGCCCTAGGGAACAAACTAAATACCTTCCCTTAATAACCCCTTCAGCACCCATGACGTCATTTCCATCATATTCTGGTTACCATTAGACGATTATCTTTAGTTTATGACCTACCTCTAGGGCTCAAAGGGGTAACATCGATCTCCCATAACCCTCCGAATAGCCTAGGTTCTTCTTAAACTGCATAAAGTCGTGTATTGTTAGCCAGATTGAAGGTTAAAATGACGTCATGGTGCTGAAGGGGTTAAGAGGGTTTATTGTGATGGTATTTACCCCTTGGAGTCCTAGAGGGAGGTTATAAAGTAAAGAAAAACGTCTAATGGTTACCAGAATAGGATGACCAATTGCGTAGAGGTGGTGATGGGGTTAAGGGGAGGTATTTAGTTTGTACCCTAGACCTCCATCAAGCTTAAAATTACACCCCCTCGAGTCCCTTTCAAGATAAATTTGTACATTTTTCGGTAGAAAATTTTCCCGGCCGAAGGCCGGTTCCTCTTAAATTACAGGCTCGCTATCGCTCGCCAGGATAAAATCGACACCTGAATTGCACGAAAGGTCTTAATATGGGGTGAAAGTTCTTAAAATCGCTAAACTAATGGGGCAAACGTTTTATAATATCAAAAGCAATGTGGCTAAACATGAGGGAGAAAGGGGTCAAGAAAAAAATCCCTCAAGTGGAGATCTCCCCTTAAGATGTCCGAACTAATGGGGTGAAACGGCCTAAAATTTCCGAACTAATGGGGCGAAGGGCTTAAAATCTTCAAACTAATGGGGTAAAACGGCATACAATTCCAAACTAAAGGGGTAAAACGCCTTAAAATCTCCAAACTGATGGGATAAAACGACTTAAAATCACAAAGCTGATAGGGTGAAACGGTTTAAAATCTGGGAACTAATGGGGTGAAACGGCTTAAAATCTCCAAACTAATGATAGTGAAAGGGCTAAAATCTGTGAACTAATGGGGTGAAGCGGGTAACTCATTGTCTTTACTTCAAACCTTCAAATCCTATGAAGGTATGGTGGTGAAAGGGTTAACATCATGGAACTAATGGTGGTGAAAGGGTTAACATCATGGAACTAATGGTGGTGAAAGGGTTATAATCTGGGAACTAATGGTGGTGAAAGGGTTATAATCTGGGAACTAATGGTGGTGAAAGGGTTATAATCTGGGCACTAATGGTGGTGAAGCCCGTCATCCATCCTCCCGGAGAACCCCTGCAGCGTCAGCGGAATTGTATAGATTGGGTACAAGATTCGCTCACGGGTATTGCCGATGGTTGTCTGGCCTTCTTAACCCCATCTAGCCCGTGGGAGGAGGGCTTGTTTTTTTAATGGACCCCCCCTCCCTCCCCGTTACGCTCCACTAGTTTGGACATTTTAAAACGGATCACCTCATTAGTTTGGCGATAATAAGTCGTTTCACCCACTTCAGGTGTAACAACATTTCTGGGCAGGATACCTCTCCCCCAACCGAGCGATAGCTACCCTGTAACTAAGAAGAAAGTGGTCTTCGGCCGAGATAGATAGATAGATAGATAGATAGATAGATAGATAGATAGATAGATAGATAGATACCGGTAGATAGTCAGTCAGTCAGTCATAACTTGATTTCATTTAAAGATAAATATATACACTTTTTACAGAATTATTGACGTAGTAAACATTAAACTAAAAGTCCTTAGCGCATAGTTGGTTTTGTGTTCTGTACACAAACAATTCTTGATCTGATAGCATTGATATCATTTAGTAAAGAGTCATTGCATCCATAGGCCTATTCATGTAAGATTATTTTGTCTACATCCTTTGCAAGCAAAGATGTACGTAACATGTAATAAATGTTCAGATAGATAGATAGATGGATAAAGATAAATAGAAAGATATAGTATGTATAGATAGATATAGTATGTATAGATAGATATAGTATGTATAGATAGATATAGTATGTATAGATAGATATAGTATGTATAGATAGATATAGTATGTATAGATAGATATAGTATGTATAGATAGATATAGTATGTATAGATAGATATAGTATGTATAGATAGATATAGTATGTATAGATAGATATAGTATGTATAGATAGATATAGTATGTATAGATAGATATAGTATGTATAGATAGATATAGTATGTATAGATAGATATAGTATGTATAGATAGATATAGTATAGTATGTATAGATAGATATAGTATGTATAGATAGATATAGTATGTATAGATAGATATAGCATGTATAGATAGATATAGTATGTATAGATAGATATAGTATGTATAGATAGATATAGTATGTATAGATAGATATAGTATGTATAGATAGATATAGTATGTATAGATAGATATAGTATGTATAGATAGATATAGTATGTATAGATAGATATAGTATGTATAACTAAACTATTGTTTCCTCCAATGAACTTCTCTAAAGAGAATAAAACTAAAATACGTCCCAGTCTCAGCGCACCCCTCCCCTCTTCCACTAAAAGGAACCTCTTCTCTCTCCCCTCTCGTTCTTCATATATACTGTACTCCCAATGCAATCCATTCATTCATTTTAAAGGGGTAATTCTCGTTTTTTGCTCTATATATTTATCTTTTAATCTATTTTTGAGTTTCCGCGCTAGACCTCCATCATTCACTTTTGACTTTCCTCCCTAGACCTCCATCAAGCTTTAAAAAAAAAAAAAACAAAAAAAAAAATATATACATTTGTACATATTTGGGTAGAAAAATTTCCCGACCGAAGGCCGGTTCCTTCTAACATTACAGGCACGCTATCGCTCGCCAGGAAAAAATCGACACCTATATGAGAGACCCTGAAGAAGAAGAATTATATGTATGCCACGAGAAGAAAACATATTGAGAGAGCGAGAACCCTTTTGACTATAAAATTGCAGCTCGAATGAGAAAAAATGGTGGATATATAAAAAAAGGCGATATTTTTTCTTCATATATGTATGTGAATTTCATGGACAATATAGTCAAATAATATAAGATAGATATTTAGATAGATAGACAGACAGAGTGACATATAGATAGATAGATAGACAGACACACAGACAGATAGATAGATAGACAGATAGATAGCTTCTTCGGTTTATGTGTACCATATATGTTATAATTAGAGGGTTTTCTGGACCCCCTTCTCCCTCATGCTTAGACCCCTTGGTTTTGAAATTTTAAGACGCTCGTCCCATTACTTTAGCTATTTTAAGACCTTTCTCCCCGGTTTTTGGTCAATTTTAAGACCTTTCGTGCCATTTTGGTGTCAATTTACCCTGGCGAGCGAAAGCAAGATTGCAATTTAGGAGCAATCAAAGAAAAAGTACAAAGACATGTTAAGGCACTCGATAGTGTGTCCACGCTGACTGGTTCTTCGCCATTAACCCTTTCAAGCTCCAATACGCATTATGTTCCGTTTCTGGCTACTATTAGACGATTTTATTCAGATTAGTAACGGTATATGGAAGTCAAAGGGTTGATTGAGATAGTATTCACCCTCTTAATACTCACAGATCCTTCCTAAGCTGCATAAAATCGTCTAATGATAGCCAAAATAAACTGCTAAAACGCGTCAGAGCTTCAAAGGGTTAATAACATAGACCTACATATTCTTCTGTATCTGGGTTACAGGATGTGATTCGGATCGCCTCCTAAACCGAGTCCTTTCTACCTTGGTGCATTTATCCTATCTGCCCACCAAAGTTCGTGAAAATCGGTTCATAACTTTGTTTACATACAAACAGACAAACCATTGGAGTCCAACTCCATTGACGGAGGCAGCAAAATAAAATACAAAATAAAATAAAATATTATTAAATAAATAAAAAGGATATGTTAACAGGGAAGTAAAGCTACAAAAAGCGATACATGAAATATGAAATAGGTTTATGATATAATAGTTTTTTCTGCCCAAAATAAAAGTGGAGAAAGGTGTCATCATACTGAAAGGTTTAACCCTATTTGGGCCGAGGGAGGCTTGTGGGGGAATCCGCCCTGTTTTAATCGAGGCCAATAAACATCAGACACATTATTAAAACCAGGAAGAGGAAGGAAAGGAAGAATAGGGAGGGCAAGAGTAAAATATATAGAGGAGGGAGAAGGGAGAATAAGGGAGGTTGGACAGAAAGAGTAAGATACATGAAGAGGAAGGAGAGGAAGAATAAGGAAGAGTAGGATGGCACCGGGAGTAGGACGCAGCGGTAAGGACAAAATAATGGGAGGTTTTTAGTTTGTTCCCTAGACCTCCATCAAGCTTAGAATTAAACCCAGTGGACCTCCCCTTTTAAGATAATTTTTTACATTTTTCGCTAGAAGATTTTCCCGGCCGTTCCTCTTAAATTAAAGGCTCGTTATCGCTCGCCAGGAAAACATCGACACCTAAATGACACGAAGTCTTCATAATGACAAAGAAATGGGGCGAAAGGCCATAAAATCGCCAAATTAATGATCTCAACGTCATACAACCTGAACACGAATGGGGCTAAGCATGAGGAAGAAGGGGAACCAGAAAAACGACCCATTTCCCCTTAACCCCTTCTGTACCGAAGACGTCTTTTAAATTGTATTCTAGGTTTATTTAGACGATTGTATTAAGTTGAAGAAGGGCTTCCAGCAATAAAGGCCTTCGAACTATCTTAATTATCCCTTTGGACTACCACAGATCCTTCTTAAGCTGCACTAAATCGTCTAAATATAACTAGAACATAATACAAAAGACGTCGCCGGTACAGAAGGGGTTAATATAAAGAGGAAGAGGAAGGAGAGGGAGAATAAGGGAAGAGTAGGATGGCACCGGGGAGTAGGACAGGGAAAATTAAAGGTGACATAAGTAAAGGAGGAGGAGGAGGGATAAACAAGGAAGCAAAAGGAGGCGGAGGTAAACAAGGAAGTAAAGAGGAGGGGATAAACAAAGAAAGTAAGGAGGAGGAGGTAAACAAGGAAGTAAGGAGGAGGGGATAAACAAAGAAAGTAAGGAGGAGGAGGTAAACAAGGAAGTAAGGAGGAGGGGATAAACAAAGAAAGTAAGGAGGAGGGGATAAACAAAGAAAGTAAGGAGGAGGGGATAAACAAAGAAAGTAAGGAGGAGGGGATAAACAAAGAAAGTAAGGAGGAGGAGGTAAACAAGGAAGTAAGGAGGAGGGGATAAACAAAGAAAGTAAGGAGGAGGGGATAAACAAAGAAAGTAAGGAGGAGGGGATAAACAAAGAAAGTAAGGAGGAGGGAATAAACAAAGAAAGTAAGGAGGAGGGGATAAACAAAGAAAGTCAGGAGGAGGGGATAAACAAAGAAAGTAAGGAGGAGGGGATAAACAAAGAAAGTAAGGAGGAGGGGATAAACAAAGAAAGTAAGGAGGAGGGGATAAACAAAGAAAGTAAGGAGGAGGGGATAAACAAAGAAAGTAAGGAGGAGGGGATAAATACACAAAGAAAGTAAGGAGGAGGGGATAAATACACAAAGAAAGTAAGGAGGAGGGGATAAACAAAGAAAGTAAGGAGGAGGGGATAAACAAAGAAAGTAAGGAGGAGGGGATAAACAAAGAAAGTAAGGAGGAGGGGATAAATATACAAAGAAATAAAGGAGAGGAGACAAACAAAGAAGTAAAAGAGAAGGGAGATAAACAAAGAACTAAATGAGGAGAAAGATATAACAAAGAAATATAATGAGAAGATAAAGCAACAAATAAAACAAAGCTAATAAGAAACAAGTAAAACAAAAGAAGTAAAGGGTTTGGGAATACACAAGATTAATGAGTACAATAGAGGATACCCCAGCCTTGCCTGCAGCACATGGATAATTTAACTGTCCCATCGGGGTAGTATTAAAAAGAAGGTTCATTGCACACACACAAATAGACACACACAGAACACACACACACACACACACACACACACACACACACACACACACACACTTAAATATGGACAAGCAAAGTTAGATAATTGTAACTCAGGAAGTGGGACTATACGAACCTAAAAAGTTCAACTCCTGTATACTACAATTAGGTAAATACACCCACCCACCCACCCCCACCCACCCACACACACACACACACACACACACCCATACCCACACCCACACACCCACCCCCACACCCACACGTCCTCAGCTTGGAGCCATAAACTTGGAACTGTATATAACAAAAATAAAAAGTTTTCAAAATACGAGCACGGGTATCATTTCTGTGTTCTGGCTATCATTAGACGATTTTATTCAGCTTGGGAAGGGCACATGGAAGTCAGAGGGTGAATT
The DNA here is from genome assembly GCA_032716605.1 of Paralithodes platypus. NCBI lineage: Eukaryota > Metazoa > Arthropoda > Malacostraca > Decapoda > Lithodidae > Paralithodes > Paralithodes platypus. The sequence continues at coordinate 55,938,587 of CM064496.1, read as the reverse complement.
GCGATAGTCTTTACACTTTTCCTTCCCACAGCTCCTTCCTAAACTGTCTAAAATTGCCTTGTGATAGCCAGAATATACTGTCAAAATGCGTCAGAATCTTCAAGAAAACTGCCCAGCTTTCATCCACCGCTTCACAGACGCCAAACAAAAATGCCATAGTGAGGAAAATACGACCACTGCACGGGAATTCTCACCTAGTTTCCTTGTGGACATTCTTTTAGCAAAACAACTTAATTCAGGCCAGGTGAAAGTATTGAGGGATAAGCCTTTAACAACGGCACCTCGTAACTATTTTTTACTTACGGTACCTATTTTCTGAAGAGTGTAGAGAGGGAAGAAGGGGTGTTGGAGAGAGAGAGAGGAGGCTTTTGGAGTGGCTTTGTTGTGTGTGTTATTAGCCTTTACAACGGCACCTCGTCACTACGTTCTACTTTCCTATTTTCTGAAGAGTGCAGAGAGGGAAGAAAGGGTGTGTTGGAGAGAGAGAGGAGGCTGTTGGAGTGGCTTTGTTGTGTGTGTTATTAGTCTGTATACATAATGGATACATACAGGTTGGCACCAAATTCGGCTAACCACCTGCCAGACATTGACAACGCTGCCTCTCGATATATTGGTATAATCTAAGATATTGATTTCGCTCCCAACACCAAAACACCTCCCAGTGAATTTTATGAACGCATGTGATCTTCCCGGGATTCGAACCTAGCCAAATGGTAGTGTGAATCGCGTAACGCTCATCAGGAAAAAATCACTACCTTACCTAAATGACCCCAACAATCACTACCTTACCTAAATGACCCCAACAATCTTAATATTGACAAAAAATGGGGCGAAAGGTGGTAATATCGCCAAACAAATGGGCCGAACGTCTTGAAATCTGAAAACTAATGGGGCTAAACATGAGGAAGAAGTGGGGGCCCAGAAAAACGAGCCATCTCCCCTTAAAGTGGCTGGTGTGACGCCGGTTTATTCTCTCTCTCTCTCTCTCTCTCTCTCTCTCTCTCTCTCTCTCTCTCTCTCTCTCTCTCTCTCTCTCATTTAAACATAAATGCATAGTCTTTTAGTGTCAAAGTGAAAACTTACAAAAGCATGGAAGATTCACTACCCAAAGACAATCTTAACTTATAAAAGTTAGATCATTATATATAATGGGTGAGGGCTGGTCCTATCTAGAGTGAGGTGTGGTATTCTCTACCCAACTTAACCGTTTCTGTCTGTCTCTTTTACTGCCCACTTTTCCTTCTAGGGGGAAGGGGCTATAGGAATCCTCCTCCCCTTGTAAAATTCACCTACTAGACAGAGACAGAGAAAGGGGCGAGGGAACGCGAAAGTGGTCCCGGACCCTAAGAATTGGAACTATAAATGTTGTTTCTGTTCGGGCTCTGTCTCGAGTCAGCCATCCCCAGCTAAGGGGTATGTGCCTCATTATATACGTACAGTACAGTACATAAATACATACATGTTTTATTTGCAATCCTGTACCTTTGCAACAAAAAGGTGACATCAAAATTGCATTCCATAACAATGAATATCTCTCTCTCTCTCTCTCTCTCTTCTTCTTCTTCTTCTTTGCTATCCTTCCCTTCCACTGTCCCTTACTCTCGGGTTAGCTATCTCTACTAGAAATAAGTCCTGACCACCTCGCTGGTATCGAAAGGTGTGTGTGGGGTCAGTGTATATATGTAAATCGATGTAAAATCTCAAGTCCACACTGGGAGAAAAAGCCACTCCTATTATCATCCACTTTGCATTTTGAGTGTGAAAACTGTATATGAAATAGTCACCCAGCTCATTCTCTCTCTCTCTCTCTCTCTCTCTCTCTCTCTCTCTCTCTCTCTCTCTCTCTCTCTCTCATATGAATAATTATAATTAAAATCAGTAGGTAGGTAGGAGAGAGCTTTCTAGTTTGCTGTCCTATTCTTCTACTATAAACTATCCCTGTCTCTAATATTATTAAGGCCGGATCACCTAGTAGCAACCGCATGGTCTGTGTGGTCTGAAAATCTGTGTATCTCTCTTATTTGCAATTCGTCTTTAAACTTCTATCATTTCTCCACACGTGTCTCTCTTTCTCACACTCACTCACTCTCACTCTCACTCTCTCTCTCACTCTCACACACACTCTGTCTCACTCACTCACTCACACTCACTCACTCACTCTCACTCACTCTCTCTCTCTCCCTCTAACTTTCTTATCTCTATTAGTTTGATCGTGTTTTCACGCCTTCTTGTTAAGTAAGTCATGTCTTATAATTTTGTAATATTTTCATCTTTTATATATATATTTTATAATAGTGTTATATAATTTTGTCAACGCTTTCGTAATTTTCTGATAAATTCTACACCTCTATTTTAACTTGTGTATCTTACTATCTTTAAGCCCCCCCCTCCCCCCTCAAGATAGTAAGAGACACAAATAAAAATAAATTAGTAGAAAACAAAAATAATATATGTGTAGAATGTATAAGACAATTAAGAGCGCGTTTGACAAAATTATATATATACACCCCGGTAACCAAAATAAACTAAAATAAATACCCAATATAAATAAAATAAGACACTATAAGATAATAAAAGAGATACAATAAATATATAATACATGAATAAAACATTGTCTGGCCCCCCCCTTTCTCCCTCATGTCTGGCCCCATTCGTGTTGGAACATTTATTACGTTCGGCCCATTAGACGGTACATCATTAGACGGTACATCATTAGACGGTACATCATTAGACGGTACATCATTAGACGGTACATCATTTTCTCCGACATTTTCCAGCAAGTTTCGATAATCAAAGATTTTCTCGTAATAAATTGGGACTCTTTTTAAGGGGAGATGTATTTATTAATTCATGTATATAATAGTTTCTCTAGTTTCCTCCATAGGCTCTCATCAAGCTTAAATTAATACCCCCAAAACCACCCTCTGAGATAAATTTGTACATTTTTCGGTAAAAAATGTCAGGGCCAAAAAGACAGTTCTTCCTAAATTACAGGCTCGCTATCACTCGCCAAGTAAAAATCGACACCTAAATGGTACGAAAGGTCTTAAAAATTACAAAGAAATGGAGCGAAAGGTCTTAAAAATTACCACTCTAATAGGGAAAACGTCTTGTAATCTCAAAACTAATGGGGATAAACATGAGGGAGAAGGGGGACCGGCAGAAAAAAAAACTTCCCGTTCAGTAATGTGTGTGTGTGTGTGTGTGTTTGTGTAGGTAATTTCCTGAGCTACTTCTCCCGACTTCCTCTTTACCTCCGCCTCTCCCCGTGTTTTTTCTTTTTTTGGATCTTCCTGGGCTAAAGAAAACGGTGCTAAAGAAAACGGCGCCTCTCCCGGGGAGACTAGCTTATTTTGTGTATCCTAGTTCGGCCTATTCATACATTGGCCCGTATTACTTCACAAACCCCTTCATTGTCGGCGGTAGTTTATCTAAGTTTTGTGGTATTCCTCGACATATTGACTCTAACGTAGGATCGCGCTAATAAGTCATGTCCCAGCTGTCATTACGTTTGGCTTGCTCTGTGATGTATTAGTGTCTGTCAGATGTTGCATAGGGTGGGTACGTGTAGGATAAATGTTTGTATATTTCACTCGATATGAAGAAATGAAGCTTAGATATTGCTGATACCAATTATCGATCAAAACATACTTGGTGCCGAGACATCACTTATTAGAGCGACTGTACCACGAATATGGCTTTCTATCACTCGTTTGGCTTTGTGGGGAGACTCTCGCTACAGGCAGCTCTGCTGTTTTGTCTCCTTAGATATCTGTGCCAAGACGTTCCCCCACATTACTTTGGCAATAATAAGACACTTCTCCAATATTTTGGGAGATTTTAAGACGTTTCACCCAATTAGTTTGGCGATAATAAGACGCCTCATCCCAATCCAGGGTGTAAGAAGGAGACTCGCCTCCTGAGTACACAAAAACAACCCCCCCCCCCCACCAGCCTTTTTATTAGCTGCCTGGGATACCAAGGGAAGCTTGGTATTAAAGGTGGGATGGGTGGGTACTGTAGGTAGGTAGGTAGGTAGGTGGGTGGGTGGGTAGGTTGGTAGGCACTGTAGGTAGGTAGGTAGGTGGGTGCGTAGAATGGTGGGTAGGTGGGTAGAGAGGTAGGTAGATCTGTAAGTATTGTAGGTGGGTGGGTAGAAAGGTGAGTATGTAGGTAGCTTGAAAGGTTTGTGTGTGGATAGGGAGGTGGGTAAGTATGTAGGTAAATAGAAAAGTGGGTGTGCAGGTAGATATGTAGGTGGGTGAGTAGGTAGATGGGTGAGTTTGT
>CM064496.1:55899300-55929300 GCA_032716605.1 Paralithodes platypus | reverse complement strand
ACATGATTTAGAAGTGCATTACGGGAAAGTTAGCATCCCTTAGAGCAGCAACCCACCTTATGTTGTCGTCTCATTATTTAAACGCTGAATTAAAGACCATGGTAAAGAGATATTTAAGCAGTAAAAGACCTGTTCCAGAAGCATAAGAGGCTTTCGTCAAACTTAAGTGAGTGTTTTTGTAATGTACAATATTTAACTAAAGGTAATGTGGGCTAATATAACACATATAATTATGCAACACGGCACCTGCATCATACATAGATGCGCGGTCACAATTCCCTTTTCTCAATCCTTCATTCTTAAGCTCGGATACTCAACACGATGACCGATCAGACTATTAATTGAGCGATAGACAACGAAACAGTAATACTTGGGATGAGTAAGGTTTATAGAAAACGAAATACAGTCATGCAGTACCGGTACATGAAATCTGACGCCGAAGATAATGATATTTATCTATCTACTGCCAGACGCCATGATCCCCTAAGGGATGGCTACGAATGAATCGCCCCCATGCACCTCTGTCAGCCGACGCCCCTCTGCCCATAATTACAACACCACTTTCACTCATATACCTCAATTCCATCCTTCCACCTCACTCTCGGTCTGCATCTTCCTTTCTGTTCTTCCACTCCATCCTTCCACCTCACTCTCGGTCTGCTCTTCCTTTCTGTTCTTCCACTCCATCCTTCCACCTCACTCTCGGTCTGCCTCTTCCTTTCTGTTCTTCCACTCCATCTTTCCACCTCACTCTCGGTCTGCCTCTTCCTTTCTGTTCTTCCGCTCCATCCTTCCACCTCACTCTCGGTCTGCCTCTTCCTTTCTGTTCTTCCACTCCATCCTTCCACCTCACTCTCGGTCTGGTTCTTCCTTTCTGTTCTTCCACTCCATCCTTCCACCTCACTCTCGGTCCGCGCTTCCTTTCTGTCCTTCCGCTCCATCCTTCCACCTCACTCTCGGTCTGCCTCTTCCTCTCTGTCCTTCCACCTCACTATCGTACACTCTCACTTCTCATATGTTCTACATGACCGAACCATCTCAAGGTGTTCTTTTTCACACTCTCCAGTACATCCACATCACACTGCTCTCGTACTTCCTCATTCGTCTGTCTATCCCTTCATGTAGGCTAACTTCACATGCGCTTCTCACAATAATTGTTATATGAATTATAAAGCCATCCTGTTAGTGCGACTGTGTGAATGTCTGTTTTTAAAATTTAATGGGAATGCAAAGTTTATCTTTTTGTTCAGATGTATTCTCGCTACTACCATACATTAACCCTTTCAGGATCATGACGAGTTTTAACAGTATATTCTGGCTATCATTAGACGAATTTATTCAGCTTTGGAAGGCCCTCTAGCAGTCAAAGGGTTAAAAACTATTTCAATCATCCCCCTGAGTCACAATTCCTTCCTATACTGAATAAAATCATATATTGATAGCAAGCATAACTGTTAATTAATACGCGTCATGATCCTCAAGGGTCTTGATGTACTGGTTACTATTTGCCTGCGTTAAGGATATAAATATTGAGTGCCTTGTTATCATAGTTACCCCCACCAACGTCTCTCTCTCTCTCTCTCTCTCATTCGCTGCTCCAACACTAATCTATACTCGCCTTAGTAACTCGTATTATCTTATTACTCGCTGTTCAGACCAATCACCGTTACTATTATCTTTACTCTCTCTCTCTTTACTCATAAACTTGCTTTCCTCACTCACCCTCTATACTCACTCCCTTTATTAAAAAAAAATCTCTTTACTCGCTCAATATCTCTTTACTCACTCACTCACTCTATTCACCCTTTGCTCACTCACTATTTACTCACTCACTCTCTTTTCTCACTCATTCAATCTCTTTACTTACTCACTCACTCACTAGCCAAACTTACCCCTGTCGGAGATCGTTACCTTAGGTTCTTCTTTCTACTCTCACTACTACTCCTGATGCTGCTACTACAATTTATGTTATCTATCTATTTATGTATGTATCTACTGTACATATCCCTCACTTGTCCCTCCCTCTCCACCACACCACACCACACATCTCTCTCTCTCTCTGTGTCCAAACCAATACTGACACAGGCACTAGGAGTTATTTCTGCATTAAATCCCAGAATTATGGCACCAATTACCATCAGATATCACAGAGGCTGATTAACACACCTATAATGCTAATCTAAGCTACGAGAGAGAGAGAGAGAGAGAGAGAGAGAGAGAGAGAGACGTAGGGGGGGATGGTTGGTCGGTTTTCCTGGTACCTCTTCTCCCTCATGTCTTCTCCCTCATGTTTAGCCCCAACCCTTTTCAAATTTTAAGACGTTCGGACCATTAGTTTGGCGATATGATGACCTTTCCCCCCATTTCTGTCCATTTTACCTTTCGTGCCATTTATATGTCGATTTTATTCCTGGCGAGCGATAGCGAGCCTGTAATTTAGAGGAACCGGCCTATGGCCAGGAATTTTTTCTACCGAAAAATGTACTTACATATTTATCTTGAAAGGGGGTCAAGGGGGTGTAATTATAAGCTTGATAGAGATCTAGGGAACAAACTAAAAACCTCCCCTTAACCGGACCACATTAACTCCTTGAGGATCTAAGACGCAATTCTTTTCTGGTTTCTGGCTATAAAGTGTAAATGTGCGTCTTAGATCGTCAGAAGGGTTAAGATTCTAAAATGAGGGAGAAGGGAGCCCCCCCCCCCCCAAAAAAAAAGGAAAAACAAAATATATATATATAATATATACTGTATATATATATCTCTCTTTAAGTCATGTCACCCTCGTACTGTCGTTCTGTCATTCACTCTCCCTCTTGACAATCACTTCACACATCTCATTATATTTTTCCTCCTTCCTTCCTTGCCACCAACCAACCAACCTACCTACCCCTCTCTCTCCTCATACTGTCTTGTTTTTCCCATTCTTTGTCCCATTGTCTCGCCTCAATCCCCCCCCCCCCCCACACTCTCTCTCTCTCTCTCCACACTTCTTTGCCAACTCTCAATCCCTTCCCAATCCTACAAGACCCCCAGACACCCACACCTCCCATGTGTACTGCCACTTATACAAATTCGTGGACACCCTACCCCCCCCCCCCCCAATTATAACGACCTGGGATTGAGTTTTTAATATAACCACTTTCTTTCCAGTAAATAGTACCGGGTATATAATTATGGTTTTTGTAGTTAATTGAGTTTTGGAGGGAACTTTCTTTTCGGCAAATGGTATGTACTACAGTATAGTTTTGTAGTTGATAGATAGAGATTTCCCAGCAATATACTTCAATGATTAGCAATAACTGAGGTCTACGGACTTTTTATGGGTGACTGTACCCTCTTGGCCCAATGTGAAACCCCGAACAAGCAAAACGAAGCTTCGAAACAAAATATATATTATATGGTGAAGAATAAAGGGGTTGGGGTTTTTTTTCTGGACCCCTTCTCCCTCAGGTTTATCCTTACTCCCTAATTCCCCTTCTCGTCCCTCTCCCTTTACTCCCTCTCTCCCCAACTCCCCTTCCTCCCTATTTGTTTATTAATTTCCCATCTCGTCCCCCTCCTTTTACTCCTCCCTTTCTCCTTCCTCCACTCCCCCACCCCTCCTATTTACCCAACTCTCATCCCCTATCCTCCTTCCTCCCATCACCTCACCCCTTTTCCCTCCTCTCTCCCCAACTCTCTCTCCATCCTCTCCCCTCCCATCACCCCTTCCCTCCCTCCTATTTACCCCCCCCCCCCCTCCCTCATCCAGGTCTGAAAGGGGCTGTAATAGAGTTAAAAGTGTTGTCTCGGAAATCCAGGAACGACCTCAACACAGATGGAGAGAGAGAGAGAGAAGGGTGAATTGGCCACCTCTAGCTCGCTCTCGCGCTCTCTCTCTCCCCCCTCTACTTCTCCCTCTCCCCTTCCATCATTCCCCCCCTCCTCCCTCCTCTCCCCTTCCATCACCCCTCCCTCCTTTCTCACCAATTCACTTCATCCACTCCCCTCCCTAAATTATAGGCTCCAAAATAATGGGGCGAACGTCTTAAAAAAAAACAATGATGGGGCTAAACATGAGGGAGAAGGGTGGCGAGAAAATAAACCCCCAGTTATGTATTTATCTGTCCCTCATTCGATCTCCCCCCCCCCCCCCCCCCCTCCATTCCATCCACCCTCCTCCTCCCTCCCCCCCCCCCCCCCTCCATTCCATCCACCTCCTCCTCCCTCTCGCCTCCATTCTATCCACCTCCTCGCTCCCTTCCACCCCCCCCCCACCCCCTTCTACTCATCCATCCACCTCCCCCACCCCTCCGCCTTGAAAGAGGATTTAAAGAGCTATTAGAGTGCTGTTTGGAGGGGCTCGACAACACCCAAACACAGGCAGAGAACGATGGTTTGAGCATCTCTCTCCCTCTCATTAGTTTGTTTGTCTTCTACACCTTTTGTTTCTTCTTGCTACTACTACTAATATTACTACTACTATTACTACTACTACTACTACTACTACTACTACTATTTTTTTTTTTTTTTTTTTTTTTTTTTTTTTTAACCACTCAGACTGTGCATCCCCTCTTTGGACCCTAAACCAGGTCAGAACAGTCATCAAAGCGTCCGACTTGGTAGTCATTCAGCTACTTACTATTCCGGGGTCAGCACTCAGGCTCATCATCGTGGATTACTACTACTACATTGATTTTTATTTAATTTTGTTCATACATTTTATTTTACAAGCATCAGATATTACTATTCAACACCATGCAACTTCAATCCAGTCTCCTTCCTATGCGACCCTCTGCCACTGCTGCCTCGTAGTCCACTTCTGCCACCGTCACTGGTTGTGGTGCAGACTACTACTACTACTACTACTACTACTACTACTACTACTATTATTTACATCTAACTATCTATGTATTTATCTATCCCTCACTCGTCCCTCTCCCTCCTCCATTCCCCCCTCCAACCACTTCCCCTCCCCCCCCCCCCCACCCCACCCCCTGAAAGAGGATCTAACGAAGAGCTATTAGAATGCTTTGTGGAGCCCCAAGTACAGGTAAACACAGGCATAGAACGATGCTTTGGGCCTCTCTATCTCCTCCATTACTTCTTTTATCTTCTACACCTTTTGGTTTTTCTTACTACTACTACTACTACTACTACTACTAGCAATAGTACTCTCGTAATGCTACTACTGTTTCTCTTTCTTCTACTACTACAATCAATTCTATCTATCTATCTATCTTATTATCTAGCCCTCACTCGTCCCTCTCTCCCCCCCCCCCCCCAACTCTCTTCCCCTCCCCTCCTCGCTCCACACCTATCCCTCCTACCCCCCCCCCCCCCCCCCCCCCCCTCCGTGAAATTGCATCTTAACAGAGAGCAAAGAGTGCCATCTGGTGCCCCAAGAACGCCCAAACACGCCCATAGAACGATACATGGGCGGCCTTTCTCTCTCATTAGCAGTTCTTATACGTGCTACACATTTTGGTTCTTCTTTCTACTATTACTACTATTACTACTACTACTACTTACTACTACTACTACTACTACTACTACTACTACTACTATACTCCGTTTCTTTTCAACTGACGGTAAATTGAATCCCTTAACAGCTAATGTATCGATACTTGATGGAAATATATGAAACTACTCTGTCTCTGCATCATAATAAGACCAAGTTTATATAATGAGCTACAAAATCTTCAAAATAACTGAGAAATCTTGATGGGAACTTTGCAATTTACCGTCAGTTGAACAAAGAAACAGGGTATAGTGCTTTTGTAATGTGTGTATATATGTACAGTATATACAGTATGTACAGTATATATGTACAGTATATATGTACAGTATATATGTACGAAATAATTAACTGAACTGAACTGAACTGAACTGAACTGAAATGAACTGAACTGAACTGATTTACTACTGGTACAATTACTTCTATTCTATCTATCTATCTATCTATCTATCTATCTATCTATCTATCTATCTACGTATTGATCTATTCCTCACTCGTCGATCTCTCCCCAAGTTTCTCTCCTCCCCGCTTCACACCTCTCCCTCCCCCCACCCCCACCCACCTCCTCTCCCCCGTGCTGAAAGAGGATTTAAGGGGAGATTTCCACTTGAGGGATTTTTATCTTGACCCCTCTCTCCCTCATGGTTAGCCCCATTGTTTTTTATATTTTAAGACGTTCGCCCCATTAGTTTGGCGATTTTAAGAACTTTCGCCCATTTCTGTAAATTTTAAGTCTTTTCGTGCCAATTAGGTGTCGATTTTTTCCTGGCGAGCGATAGCGAGCCTGTAATTTAAGAGGAATCGGCCTTCGGCCGGGACATTTTTCTACCGAAAAATTTACAAATGTATCTTGAAAGGGGGTCTAGGGGGTGTAATGTTAAGCTTGATGGAAGTCTAGCGAACTAACTAAAAACCTCCCCTTAACAGAGACCTAAGGAGTCTTGTTTGGAGCCCCAAGAACAGGCCAAACACAGGCATAGAAGGATACTTTGAGCCTCTCCCTCATTACTTCTTTATCTTATACACCTTTTGTTTTTTCTTGCTTGTAATACTTTTTTTTTTTTTTTTTTTTTTTACTACTACTATATCACTCAGCCTGTGCATTCCTCCTTATGGACCGTAAACAAGGTCGGGACAGTCATCAATGCACACTATTCCGGGGTTTGCACACTCACACACTCATCATCGTGGATTATTTTTGTCCTTTATGTTTATTTGTAATTGTACACTCGACCAAACATAATCTTTACACTGGTGAACTGTAAATACTCTAGTGTGAACGGGATGAATCGGGTGAAACATACGTCTGTGAGCTATTATCATAAGATTTCGACCCACTTCCAGAATGTTTAGAGCGTTAGTGTCAAGATTGTTTTTTGGTCGAGTGTACATCCATTACAGTTTACATTATAGCTGTTGCAAACATCTACTACTACTACTACTACTACTACTACTACTACTACTACTACTACTACTACTACTACAATTTCTTCTATCTATATATCAATCCCTCACTCGTCCCCCTCCCTCTATCTCCAACTCTCTCTCGACTAGAAGTAAGTCCCTACCACCTCGCTGGCATCGTAAAGTCTGTGTGGTCAGTGTATCTACGTAAATCTATGCAAATCCGCCCCCCCCCCCACACACACACACACACTCACATCTTTGAAAGAGGAACTAACAGAGAGCTTAAGGGGGTAGTGCTTGTTTTTTGGTCAATAATAATATTTATTAACGCTATATTTTAGATTCCTCGCTAGACCTCCATCAAGCTGTAAAATACACCCCCTACTATTTAATACACCCCTACTATTTAATACACCCCCTACTATTTAATACACCCCTACTATTTAATAAACCCCCTACTATTTAATACACCCCTACTATTTAATACACCCCCTACTATTTAATACACCCCTACTATTTAATACACCCCCTACTATTTAATACACCCCCTACTATTTAATACACCCCCTACTATTTAATACACCCCCTACTATTTAATACACCCCCTACTATTTAATACACCCCCTACTATTTAATACACCCCCTACTATTTAATACACCCCCTACTATTTAATACACCCCCTACTATTTAATACACCCCTACTATTTAATACACCCCCTACTATTTATTACACCCCCTACTATTTGATACACCCGCTAATATTTATTACACCCTACTATTTAATACACCCCCTACTATTTAATACACCCCCTACTATTTAATACACCCCCTACTATTTAATACACCCCCTACTATTTAATACACTCCTACTATTTAATACACCCCCTACTATTTAATACACCCCTACTATTTAATACACCCCCTACTATTTAGTACACCCCCTACTATTTAATACACCCCCTACTATTTAATACACCCCTACTATTTAATACACCCCCTACTATTTAATACACCCCCTATTTAATACACTCCTACTATTTAATACACCCCTACTATTTAATACACCCCCTACTATTTAATACACCCCCTACTATTTAATACACCCCCTACTATTTAATACACCCCCTACTATTTAATACACCCCCTACTATTTAATACACCCCCTACTATTTAATACACCCCCTACTATTTAATACACCCCTACTATTTAATACACCCCTACTATTTAATACACTCCTACTATTTAATACACCCCCTACTATTTAATACACCCCCTACTATTTAATACACCCCCTACTATTTAATACACCCCCTACTATTTAATACACCCCTACTATTTAATACACCCCCTACTATTTAATACACCCCCTACTATTTAATACACCCCTACTATTTAATACACCCCCTACTATTTAATACACTCCTACTATTTAATACACCCCCTACTATTTAATACACCCCCTACTATTTAATACACCCCTACTATTTAATACACCCCCTACTATTTAATACACCCCCTACTATTTAATACACCCCCTACTATTTAATACACCCCTACTATTTAATACACTCCTACTATTTAATACACCCCTACTATTTAATACACCCCCTACAATTTAATACTCCCCTACTATTTAATACACCCCCTACTATTTAATACACCCCCTACTATTTAATACACCCCCTACTATTTAATACACTCCTACTATTTAATACACCCCCTACTATTTAATACACCCCTACTATTTAATACACCCCCTACTATTTAATACACCCCCTACTATTTAATACACCCCTACTATTTAATACACTCCTACTATTTAATACACCCCCTACTATTTAATACACCCCCCTACTATTTAATACACCCCCTACTATTTAATACACTCCTACTATTTAATACACCCCCTACTATTTAATACACCCCCTACTATTTAATACACCCCCTACTATTTAATACACCCCCTACTATTTAATACACTCCTACTATTTAATACACCCCCTACTATTTAATACACCCCCTACTATTCACCTCCTACTAAACCTCCAACCTCATCCTCCGTAACAGACCTATCTCTCCCAAGACTCCGAAAATAGACGACCATGTGATATACCAACACAATTGCAATAATGTGGATGTGGACCTCAAACCTACGTTGGTATGACACAAAATCGTTTATCACGCCGTCTCACCCTCCATCTCCAATCTGGAGCTATCAAAGACCACTATAAAGCCCCCCACCACCAAGCCCTTACTCGCTCTGACCTAGATAAAAACACCTCCGTAATTGATAAAGAGACAGAACCCAGAAGACTTGCTATACTTGAAGCCCTATATATTCAAACTCTTAATCCTTCCATAAATAATCAAACTCTAGACCTCCAAATACTCCCATCAGCTAAACGTTACTCTCAAACACCCCGTAACATTACTCCCCTTACCACCCCGACTCTGCCCTTGCCCCCTCTCTCCTCCCCTCCCCTTCCCCCCCTTACCGTCCCCCCCACTACTTCATTTAACCAACGCGCGCCGCCCCTCAACCCTACGCTTCAAACTGGACCAGAAACCCGAGATACTACTGGCCCCCCCCCCCCCGCCCCCGCCCAGCAGACCCCCTACGACAACATCTAGCATCTACGAACCCTCCCAGCCAACCAGGAGGCAGGAAAAGCGCGTGCCTCATTGGTCGCCAACTAGCCAATCATATGCTAGCCAACACCCAATAAACCTTACTGTGATCTACCTAATATGTATAAATAAGCTGTTATGTTATATCCTATTCACTTGACTCACTGATGCCGATTCTCCCAGTGCCACCCACCTAACACCATGAACACCAAAAACACCGGGACTGTGAAGTGGTACAATCATCAACGTGGTTTTGGCTACATAACTCGTGATGACAGTGCACAGGACATTTTTGTCCATTTTTCGGGAATTAAACATCAACATAACACTAAAAGATCCCTGGAAGACGGCGAAAAGGTAGAGTTCATCGTCAGAAGTGGAAGAAAAGGCCAAGAAGCACATGAAGTCACGGGACCAACTGGCAGCAGGACACAGGGATCTACCATCAAAACACCCAAGAAACAACACAGCAGAAATGTAGAACATGATATTAATGCAAAAATGTATGCATGCGTTCAAGCTGCAGTGGCAATTGCTGGCTCAAATAAACATCAATTGAGTCGGATAATTCCACTGATACTTAACCACAATGACCTGCCAACAATCAAGATCCCTCTTAAAGCTCTGAAACCTCCCACCAAACATGGAAGAAAGAATAAAACACCAAGGAAGGAGAACAAGCCAACTATTCAAGAAGAACAAGAAGAAGAAGAGACAGAAGTGGACCTCCAGGACTATGAAGAAGAAGATGAAAATGAAGTAGAAGATGAATACGAAGCAGAGGAGGAAGAAGAACACACTCCAACTCCTGTTCCATCTCCGAAAAACACCAGATCACGAACGAAGAATACAGAGAAAAAACAAGAACACCCAAGGGACCTACCAAACACTGATCACCTGAACTTCAAGAACCTCAAAAGCATCCTTACAAAAGAAGATGAAACACGAATAAGTAAAGACGTCTATAAGTGCATCAGTGAAATGGAAACAGAAACAACAGGCAACTTCTACAGAGCTTTTCGCAATGTAGCAAGAACAAAGGAACCCTGCTGGAACTGGCGATGGGTGGAGATGAAGGAAAAATATGACTTCAATAAATACTGCGACATTAATAACCTCCCCCCTGTAGAATATAACACACAATGATAGACAAATAACCATAATTCCTAATAATAATATCCTAATAAATATAACACTTTAATTTTCAATTTAAATATTAGAATAAACTAAACAAAATAAAGTAATAAACATCCCTCAACAACAGCAAGGTGCACGGCCCACTAACTTTTTTCTTCCACTGTATTTCATCTTTCCTACTTTCTCTTCCACCCACACACTCTGTGGTGCCTCTCCTCCCCCCTACCTTTAAAAAAAAAAAAAAAAAAAAAAAAATCCTATTCACTTACCTTCCATTCCCTGAAGATGATAGTTGTCTATCGAAACGCGTCGGATCATCATGAATTTTGCTCACCTTTTGCACAATCTTCCAGAACACCTGAGAATTGCTGTTCGTTTTATTGAAATTCTTAATAATAAAATTATTAATGCTGATACCTGTATTTCCTTCAACCTCGCCTGCCTTAAAGAAAAAAAATATATATATATAATTATTTATATATATATATATATATATGCCACACACGCACTGATCAGGTTTCAGACTCACATAATTCTAGAAGCGGGAATTATCTTAACCCTTTGATGATTTTGACGCATTCTGACGATTTATTCTGGCTATCATTAGACGATTTTATACAGCTTAGGAAGGGACTGTGGGAAGTATAAGGGTAAAGACTATCTCAATTAACCCTCTAACTTCCCTATACCTGTCCTAATCTCCATAAAATCGATACATAATAGCCAGATAAACTGTCAAAGTGTGTCATAATCTTGAAAGGGTTAAGGTGGGAAGAGCTGGGGCGGGTAATATCACTTGAACTATCAGAATACAAGTGTATTTAAGGCGGGATGCGCTTGTTTATTTAATTTAAAGCAAATGAGAGGAGTGGACTTAATACAAGAAACAGGATGTTTAATTTTAAGGTCCCGAGAATCCAAGGACAGGGTAAGCAAACATTCTTCTTCACCGCCATCAAAGACTGGAACGACCTACCCCAGTCAGTCCGTGAAAAGAGAACACTGTATTCCTTCAGACGTAGCCTGAAGGAACACCTGAACCGGACAGCTGCGAGAAGGGAGCACCAAGCTTATGTTTACTACTAAATACGACATAAGAGATAGATAAACCAAACTGAAATTATTACTGATTACGGATTACTGATATTTACTATAGGATGTAAGGTATCTTAAAATAACCCCCTAGAAATACTTTCTCTAAAGTATCTATTTCTTTATCCTCCCCTTTTCCCCAGCTAACCTAATCCCACAAGGACCCCAATGGAAATACGCCTAACGGCCTTATTGGGCTATCCTTAGTTGGAATTATGCAAGGCTGGTACATGTCATATTTGTAACATACTATGTGGTACCAACTCTGTAAATTGCTAACTGAATAAATATTATTATTATTATTATTATTATTTATAACTAGATCAGAAGATAAGTGTTCTTTGGCTTCATTACGTTTGTCTTTGAGGGATTGCTGGCTGGGGCGTTCTGGAAAACTAATTGAGTAGTGCAAGGTATATATATATATAAATATATATATATATATATAATATATATATATATATATATATCTATTGCCTGACGCCGTGATCCACGAAGGGGTGGCCACGAACGAACCGCCCCCATGCACCTCTGTCCCCAGTCAGTCGACGCCCCTCCCCCCAACCAGCACCACCTTCGTTCATGTACTTCCTCACTCCATCCTTCCACCTCATATTCGGTCTACCTCTCCCCCTCTGTCCCTCCACCTCGCTCTCATACACCCTCTTAGTCATTCTCTCGCTTTCCATACGTTCCATATGGCCGAACCATCTCAAGTTGTTCCTTTTCACACTTTCCAGCACATCTACCTCCACACCACACCTCCTTCTTACTTCCTCATTATATATATATATATATATATATATATATATATATATATATATATTATATTATGAGATAGTCTATAGCCTTTTAAGGGGACATGGGCCGGTTTTCTGGACCACTTTCTCCCTCATGTTAACCCCATTAGTTTTCAGATGTTAAGATGTTAACCCCATTAGTTTTCAGATGTTAAGATGTTTACCCCATTAGTTAGTCGATTTTAAGACCTTTTGACCCATTTCTTCGTCAATATTTATACCTTTCGTGCTATTTAGGTGTCGATTTTTTCCCTGGCAAACGATAGTGAGCCTGTAATGTTTGAAAGAACCGGCCTTCGGCCGGGAAATGGTCTAATAGTAGCCAATATAAAGTGAATAGGACGTCGCCGGTATAGAAGGGTTGAATTATACATGTAATAGGACGTCGCCGGTATAGAAGGGTTGAATTATACATGTAATAGGACGTCGCCGGTATAGAAGGGTTGAATTATACATGTAATAGGACGTCGCCGGTATAAGGGTTGAATTATACATGTAATAGGACGTCGCCGGTATAGAAGGGTTGAATTATACATGTAATAGGACGTCGCCGGTATAGAAGGGTTGAATTATACATGTAATAGGACGTCGCCGGTATAGAAGGGTTGAATTATACATGTAATAGGACGTCGCCGGTATAGAAGGGTTGTAATATACATGTAATAGGACGTCGCCGGTATAGAAGGGTTGAATTATACATGTAATAGGACGTCGCCGGTATAGAAGGGTTGAATTATACATGTAATAGGACGTCGCCGGTATAGAAGGGTTGAATTATACATGTAATAGGACGTCGCCGGTATAGAAGGGTTGAATTATACATGTAATAGGACGTCGCCGGTATAGAAGGGTTGAATTATACATGTAATAGGACGTCGCCGGTATAGAAGGGTTGAATTATACATGTAATAGGACGTCGCCGGTATAGAAGGGTTGAATTATACATGTAATAGGACGTCGCCGGTATAGAAGGGTTGAATTATACATGTAATAGGACGTCGCCGGTATAGAAGGGTTGAATTATACATGTAATAGGACGTCGCCGGTATAGAAGGGTTGAATTATACATGTAATAGGACGTCGCCGGTATAGAAGGGTTGAATTATACATGTAATAGGACGTCGCCGGTATAGAAGGGTTGAATTATACATGTAATAGGACGTCGCCGGTATAGAAGGGTTGAATTATACATGTAATAGGACGTCGCCGGTATAGAAGGGTTGAATTATACATGTAATAGGACGTCGCCGGTATAGAAGGGTTGAATTATACATGTAATAGGACGTCGCCGGTATAGAAGGGTTGAATTATACATGTAATAGGACGTCGCCGGTATAGAAGGGTTGAATTATACATGTAATTAGTTGTACAATAGATAGTTCAAATGGATTTAAGGGGAGACTGACCGTTTGTTTGGTCTACTAATTCATTTTTTCATATATATATTTTTTAGTTTCCTCCCTAGACCTCCATCAAGCTTAGAAAAACACCCCCTTCAAGATAAATTTGTAAATTTTTCCGCAGAAAAATGTCTTGGCCGAAGGCCGGTTCCCCTTAAAGTTGCAGGCTCGCTATCGCTCGCCAGGAAATAATCGACACCTAAATGGCACGAAGGTCTTAAAATTGACAACGGAATGGCGCGAAAGGTGTTAAAATCGCCAAACTAATGGGCCGAACGTCTTATAATCTCAAAACTAGTGGGGCTAAACATTAGGGAGAAGGGGGTCCAGAAAAATGGTCTTCCTCCCCTTAAAGGGGGAACTAGTCGTATTTTTTCTGGACCCCCTTCTCCCTCGTGTTTAGCTATATTAGTTTACAGATTAAAAGACGTTCGGCACATTTTTTTGGCGATTTTGAGAATTTTCGCCCAATTTCTTTGTCAATATTAAGACCTATTGTGCCTTTTAGGTGTCGATTTTTCCCTGGCTAACTATTAGATGATTTTATACAGCCAAGGAAGGATCTGTGGGCCTCAAAAGGGTACATAATAATTATTAACCTTCTGACTTCCATAATACCTTCCTAATCTGAATAAAACAGTCTAATCATAGCCAGGACAACATTTCAGAAGAGACCTAAAATACAACATTAAGTGATATAAAATATAAAGGGTGAAGCCGCAGTTAACCAGGGCAAAGCCGGTCAACCGGGGCAAAGCCGGTCAACCGGGGCAAAGCCGGTCAACCAGAGCAAAGCCGGTCAACCGGGGCAAAGCCGGTCAACCGGGGCAAAGCCGGTCAACCGGGGCAAAGCCGGTCAACCGGGCCAAAGCCGGTCAACCGGGGCAAAGCCGGTCAACCGGGGCAAAGCCGGTCAACCGGACCAAAGCCGGTCAACCAGACCAAAGCCGGTCAACCAGACCAAAGCCGGTCAACCAGACCAAAGCCGGTCAACCAGACCACAGCCGCAGTCAACCGAGAGGGAGCAAACCCCATGGTGAACTATATATTTTAACCAACACTATACTTTTTTTGTTCACTCACTGCTCAGCCTTAATACAACAACAGAAACATTCTTTGAAACCTTTGCCGACAGCCCGACCCACCCGCTTCAATCCTTTTATCAGCCCCTTGAACTTTCCGCGTTTTTTCTTAGGGTCATTTTCATCATTCATGGTGGTCGAAGCCTTTTCATCTCCTACCGAATTATATTCTTTAGCGGCATCAAGCTCTTTGGGATCCAGATAATTCTTTTCGGTATCCATTGGAGATTGTTTTCCCTCATTTAAGTCAATCTCGCCAACCGCATTTTGTGTATTTTCAGAATTCACTGGATTAATTTTTTCAGGTTTCTGCTGATCAAAATCCATGAGCACATTTTTCTCCTCCACATGCATTTTGGACAGAACTACATCAGTTCCTGTATTTGAATTATTTTCATTAGCTTTTTCTAAAATCTTTTCCTCATTCTCGCCACCAACCGGCACCGTTTCATATTTCGGCTCTATCAATTCGCCTTCATTTCCAGTACACTTGTCTTCTTCAGACACTTTTTCCCCAGTATACTTATCCGCTTCAGACACATTTTTCCCAGCGCTGCCTTTCTTAGCCGCAAGTGGACCATCTAGAGATGCTAGTGATTCAAAATTATTCGAATATTTTTTTTTATCTACAGTACTTCTAGTTCCACTAACCTGTGCAGCTTTGGCGGCTTTCGGTTTAGCTTTTGGCTTCTTTTTGGCAGGTTTGGGGTTTGGGGTTTTGACGAATTCAGCGCTACCTTTCTTAGACGCAAGTGGATCATCTAGAGATGCTAGTGATTCGAAATGATTCGAATAAAAAAACTTAGCTAGAGTATTTTCAGTTGTACTAACCTGTGCAGGTGTGGCGGCTTTCGGTGGAGCGGCTTTCGGTGGAGCGGCTTTCGGTTTAGCTTTTGGCTTCTTTTTGGCAGGTTTGGGGTTTTGTGTTTTTGTCCTTGCTGTGCAAGGAGTGCTGTTGTTCTGGATAACCTCGGTTTTGGAAGGCGCATTAGATTCAGATGGGTGTGCTTCACACTCCCCACCATTCTCCCCGTCCGCATATTTAGTAGGTTTTGCTCGTTTTGTAGACTTTGTTTGCCAATCGAAAGGGTCGCATGGATTGGCGGCCGTAGGATTATAGTTTTTCGTACAGGCCTCGGGTATATTATTTATGTTCGTATTGTGGCTGCCGGATTTGTTGATATGACGTTTTGATTTCGGGCAAAGCTGCGTTTCTTTGGAATGATTGTATCCCGATCTGGTAGTTATATTTTTGGTGTTCGCTGAGGCATTCGAGTTTGACGACTGTTTTCTGTTTTCGGATACTACTTTTACCGGCTGGGGGGTGGGAGGATCCAACTTTAAGCTCATCAATGATACTGGGGCTGGTCTATTTACAGCATCGTTTTGCCTCAAGGAATCAACATTAATTACCCGGGCGCCTGGGTTAGTCTGGCCCCCACGCCCGCGCCCACGGCCACCGCCACCAGTACACGTAGCAATCTTTTGGGTTGCCATTTGTCGTAGTACAAAATATAATTGCCCTGAATGGATACAAACCAGAGAAAAGGAGAGAAAGATAAAACAAACAAAAAAGCCGGTGACCCCCTTAAGATAAGTTGATCACGCCACCTAATTAATGTCGCTAATTTACTATGGAAGCCGGTAATGTGAGTGTTAGGATAGATCAGGTTAGGCTTAGTAATAACTAATGGGGCAAACATCTTAACATCTGAAAACTAATGGGGCTAAACATGAGTGATAAAGTGGTCCAGAAAACCGGCCCATCCCCCCTTAAGGATAACTAAAATAATATAAGTGCCCCCTCGAATAATATAAGTGCCCCCTCGAATAATATAAGTGCCCCCTCGAATAATATAAGTGCTCCCTCGAATAATATAAGTGCCCCCTCGAATAATATAAGTGCCCCCTCGAATAATATAAGTGCCCCCTCGAATAATATAAGTGCCCCCTCGAATAATATAAGTGCCCCCTCGAATAATATAAGTGCTCCCTCGAATAATATAAGTGCCCCCTCGAATAATGCAAGTGTTGACTTAATTGACTACGGTACTTGCGAGTTTCGTTCTATAAGGAAGTTGGAGCTGTAGACATCGATATTGAACAGAATTACCAGCTAAAATACGGTTGTACTACATTAATAAATACTTAAAACCCAATGCAACACACTTTTCATCCATCAGAAACCCACATGATTATTGCATTTCTCTTTAAAATCGATGTTCACGGCTCCAACTTCCTTATAGTCTGAAACTCGCAAGTGGTCAATTAACATAATGATGGTTATTTAAGGCGGGATGGGCTTGTTTATTGGCTCATTTGTGTATCTTTCCATGTATATATAGTATCTTAATATATATAGTTTCCTCCCTAGACCTCCATCGAGCTTACCCCCCCCCCCCCCCACAGGTTCGCTATCGCTCGCCAGGTACAAATCAGCACCTAAAGTTACACGAACAGTTTTATAATTGACAAAGAAAAGGGGCGAAAGGTCTTAAAATCGCCAAACTAATGGGCCCAACGTCTAAAAATCTAAAATATAATGGGGCTAAACATGAGGAAGAAGGGGGGGGGGGGGGGGGGGGGGGGCAGAAAAACGACCCATCTCCCCTTAACCCTATTCGTAACCCCGACAATAGAGTTCCAAATTATGAATACAAATTATAGTTACGCTATTTGTGCTATTGTAAGTAGATCAGTGGAAAAAAAAAAAAAAAAAAAAAAAAAAAAAAAAAAAGACACATTACGCAGGGAGATCGTCTTCATAGGCCTACCCTGTTTCGTTCCATTACTTTGAAGATCTTCAGACGTTTTACCCCATTAGCTTGGCGATTATAAGACGCTTCACCACATTAAAAACAAATATGAGCGAGCGATAGCAAGCTTGTAACTGGAAGAAATCGGCCTTCTGCCGGGATATTTCCCTATCGAAAAAAATTACAGATATACCCCGAAGGTGGTCTGGGTGGGCATTTTTTATGATCGCTAATCTAATGGAATGAAATGTCTTAAAATCTCCAAACTAATGGAGTCAAACGTCTTAAGATATGCAAACTAATGGAATGAAATATCTTAAAATCTATAAACAAATTAAGTGAAAAGCCTTATAATCTCCAATCAAATGGAGTGAAAAGCCTTATAATCTCCAATCAAATGGAGTGAAAAGCCTTATAATCTCCAATCAAATGGAGTGAAAAGCCTTATAATCTCCAATCAAATGGAGTGAAAAGCCTTATAATCTCCAATCAAATGGAGTGAAAAGCCTTATAATCTCCAATCAAATGGAGTGAAAGAGGGAGGGTTACAAAAAGACCTGCCTCGCCCCAGATAGCGTTAAGGGGAGATTTTTAGTTCGTTCCCTAGAATTCCATCAATCTTAAAATTACACCCCCTAGACCCCCTTTCAAGATAAATTTGTACATTTTTCGGTAGAAAAATGTCCCGGCTGAAAGCCGGGAGTCTTAAATTACAGGCTCGTTATCGCTCGCCAGGATAAAATCGACACCTGAATTGCACGAAAGGTCTTAATATGGCGTGAAAGTTCTTAAAATCGCTAAACTAATGGGGAAACGTTTTATAATATCAAAAGCAATGGGGCTAAACATGAGGGAGAAAGGGGTCAAGAAAAAAATCCCTCAAGTGAAGATTTCTCCTTAACTCGGCTACGTATTCTCATTATAATTTCTCCCGAGGGATTTTATTAATTAATCTTCAAGGGGTAACTCTACTTCACACGGATCTTCAAGGGGTAACTCTACTTGACACGGATCTTCAAGGGGTAACTCTACTTCACACGGATCTTCAAGGGGTAACTCTACTTCACACGGATCTTCAAGGGGTAACTCTACTTCACACGGATCTTCAAGGGGTAACTCTACTTCACACGGATCTTCAAGGGGTAACTCTACTTCACACGGATCTTCAAGGGGTAACTCTACTTCACACGGATCTTCAAGGGGTAACTCTACTTCACACGGATCTTCAAGGGGTAACTCTACTTCACACGGATCTTCAAGGGGTAACTCTACTTCACACGGATCTTCAAGGGGTAACTCTACTTCACACGGATCTTCAAGGGGTAACTCTACTTCACACGGATCTTCAAGGGGTAACTCTACTTCACACGGATCTTCAAGGGGTAACTCTACTTCACACGGATCTTCAAGGGGTAACTCTACTTCACACGGATCTTCAAGGGGTAACTCTACTTCACACGGATCTTCAAGGGGTAACTCTACTTCACACGGATCTTCAAGGGGTAACTCTACTTCACACGGATCTTCAAGGGGTAACTCTACTTCACACGGATCTTCAAGGGGTAACTCTACTTCACACGGATCTTCAAGGGGTAACTCTACTTCACACGGATCTTCAAGGGGTAACTCTACTTCACACGGATCTTCAAGGGGTAACTCTACTTCACACGGATCTTCAAGGGGTAACTCTACTTCACACGGATCTTCAAGGGGTAACTCTACTTCACACGGATCTTCAAGGGGTAACTCTACTTGACACGGATCTTCAAGGGGTAACTCTACTTCACACGGATCTTCAAGGGGTAACTCTACTTCACACGGATCTTCAAGGGGTAACTCTACTTCACACGGATCTTCAAGGGTTAACTCTACTTCACACGGATCTTCAAGGGGTAACTCTACTTGACACGGATCTTCAAGGGGTAACTCTACTTGACACGGATCTTGCTCGTAACCAGTTGGAATATTAATCGGTGTTGTTCATAATATGTTCGTAATCATAGAGGTTTGTTCATAATCATTTGTTCATAATCAGTTTATAATCAGTTGTTCAGAATCATAATCAATTTATAATCAGTTGTTCATAATCATAATCAATTTATAATCAGTTGTTCATAATCATAATCAGATCATAACCAGGTGTTCATAATCATAATACATTCATAATCAGTTGTTTATAATCAGTTGCTCATAATCATACTCAGGAGGGGAGAATTAATTTGAATGGATAACTAATGCAATATACATTTCTCTTTCATCCTCTGAGTGTCTCTCTCTATCTTTCTCTCTCTCTCTCTCTTGCTAACTCTATCACTCTCATTCACTTCCTCTCTATATTTAAGACTACCACTCACTCTCACTCTTCCTCCCACTCACTATCTCTCTCTCTCTCTCTTTTACACACACTCACACCCTCAGTCTCTCTCAAGCACACACACTCTCACACTCTCTCTCTCACACACACACGCACACTTACTCTCACTCTCTCTCCCCCTCCCTCTCATATCATTCTCACACACACACACACACTTTCAGGCTCTCTCTAACACTCACTCTCCCCCCACCTGCCCCCCCCCCCCCCTCTTCCACGGATCCCAGTCTTCCGGCCCCGCGATCCAATCCACGCCAAAAGATCCCCGGGATTTTCGGTCGGATCGCCAACCTAATTACAGTGTTAAAAGTTATGGTGGGAGGGAGGGAGGGAGGGAGGGAGAGGGGGAGGGGAGACAAGGAAGGAGAGGGGGGCGGCTGAGGAATGGGTGAAAGGGGGAGGGGGGGGAGGGGAGGGGAGGTAAGGAAGAAGGGGACGGCTGCTGAGGAAAGGGTTGAAGGGACGAGTTAAAAAGATGGGGGGGGGGGATGGGAGGGGGGCGGCTGAGCAAAGGGTTAAAAAGGTGGGGGAGGAAGAAAGGAGGACGCAGCTGATGAAAGGGTTAAATAGGGGGAATAAGGAAAGCTGAAAAAAGGGTTAAAAGTTATGGTGGGAGGGAGGAAGGGGGGGGGGGGGGTTCTGGGCCCCCTTATCTCCCTCATGCTTAGCCCCGTTATTTAGTTTGAACCGGGCTTCTTTATCTATATTTATGTCTTTTTCTATTCACATATCTTTATCTATTCACATATCTATTCACATATCTTTATCTATTCACATATCTTTATCTATTCACATATCTTTATCTATTCACATATCTTTATCTATTCACATTTCTTTATCTATTCACATATCTATTCACATATCTTTATCTATTCACATATCTATTTGTATTTTTAAAGGGGGTCTGGGAAGGCGTTTTTCTTAGATTAGGGGCCAAACTAAAATAAAATAAAAACTCAATAACAATTATATGACATAGCATAGAAACCCCCAAGACGACGGACCAGATAGTGTTAACCCTTTGAAGATTATGACGTGTTGTGACAGTTTGTTCTGGCTGTCATTAGACGGTTGTATACAGTTTAGGAAGGATCTGTGGGAATTTTAAGGGTAAAGACTGTCCCAATTAACCCTCTGACTTCCACATACCCTTGCTAATCTGAATAAAATCGTCTTTTAATAGCCAGACCCCCTTCAAACTAAAACACGTTCCCCAGACTAAATATGTACAATTTTCGGTAGAAAAATGGCCCGGCCTAAGGCCGGTTTCTCCCAATTTGCAGGCTCGCTATCGCTCACCCAGGAAATATTGACACCTAATTGGTTTGAAGTGTCTTATAATCACCGAACTAACGAGGTGCAATGTCTTAAAATCTCCAAAATAATGGAATAAAACAGAGAGGGTCCAAATATACCCTCATCCTATGACTTGAACTGCCTCAAGCTCCCTGAGTCCAGACATTTTGACTCTAACGTACCTTGAAATTGGCTCCCTGTCACTGGTAAAAAAAAAAAAAAAAAAAAAAAAAAAAAAAAAAAAAAAAAATGTGGGGGAGGGGGAGGGGGAGAGGGGGGTACACTTGTGACAAGCAATGAACTTTTGTCTCCTTCATACACTTCGACAAACAAATAGAACCTTTGACACTGGGATTAGAAAGCGGACTGAGGGTGGAATAATTGATGAGGCAGGGCTATATACAAAGTTTGCTCCTATGTGTTGTCCGACCAGTGTAGCCGATGGAAGTGGTTGAGGGTGGAAGGGTGTGTGTGTGTGTGATATTGGCTGCAGATTTGTGGTATAGATAGATAGAGAGAGAGATAGATAGATAGATAGATAGATAGATAGAGAGAGAGATAGAGATATATATAGAGATATATATACTGTATATATCTTGTTTTTATATATATATAGTGTATAATACAGTATATATATATATACATATATATATATATATATACTGTATATATATATATATATATATATATATATATATATAGAGAGAGAGAGAGAGAGAGAGTGAGTAAGAGTAAGATTGAAAGAGTGAGAGAGAGAGTTTAACGACAAAGAAAGCGAGAGGTGAAGAGAGAGAGAGAGAGAGAGAGAGAGAGAGAGAGAGAGAGAGAGAGAGAGAGAGAGAGAGAGAGAAAGAGAGAGAGAAAGAGAAAGAGAGAGAGAGAGAGAGAGGTGTGTAAAGAGAGGCCAATAATCATAAAGAAAGATACTGGGAGACAGGAGAGAAAATGGAATAGAGAGAGAAAGACGGGATGACTAGAGAGAGAGAGAGAGAGAGAGAGTCGACTGCTGATCCTGGTCTATCTCTACTGTATTTGTTGATTTGCCAATATATATTTCTAATAATTTCTATCTCCCTTATAAATTAATATAAATTATACAGTATGTGTTATGTGTATGGTTTCTATTTGATCGGGGTTTATTTTTTGATGAGATGAAATTAACAAGAAAATAATTATCCCAACAACTCACAAAAAATAATAAGAGACATACAAAATATTTCAAAAATGTTAAAAACTCTTCCCTCAACTTTTCTTTTTAAATATATATATATATATATATATCACCCAATGCCCAAACCATACAACATAACTCAAAGATTCACTCTCTCTCGTTCTAACCTTCTTCTCGCCCCCTTGTTCTTTCTCCTTTCCTGTCCAACTTTTCCCTCTGTGTCAACAACAACACCGCCTGTGATCCAACAGCTCCCCCTCGGTCGGCGAACCAGACTAACACATTACCTGGGGCTTGTAACACCACAGAAAGAAATGCTGGGGAAAAGGGGAGGGGGAGGTTGATTTCTTTGGGTCACTCCTTCTCCCTCATGCTTAGCTCCATTAGTTTTGAGATTATAAATTGTTTTATTATCACATTTTTTTTTAGTATCCTTCCAAGACCTCCATCAAACTTAAAAAAAATATCCCCCCAAAACATAGTAAGCAAGAAAGAAAGCCAGCCAACAAGAAAGACAGTAAGAATGCAAGAAAGAAAGCCAGCCAACAAGAAAGACAGTAAGAATGCAAGAAAGAAAGCCAGCCAACAAGAAAGACAGTAAGAATGCAAGAAAGAAAGCCAGCCAACAAGAAAGACAGTAAGAATGCAAGAAAGAAAGCCAGCCAACAAGAAAGACAGTAAGAATG
The DNA here is from genome assembly GCA_032716605.1 of Paralithodes platypus. Classification (NCBI taxonomy): domain Eukaryota; kingdom Metazoa; phylum Arthropoda; class Malacostraca; order Decapoda; family Lithodidae; genus Paralithodes; species Paralithodes platypus. The sequence continues at coordinate 55,905,972 of CM064496.1, read as the reverse complement.
CAAGAAAGAAAGCCAGCCAACAAGAAAGACAGTAAGAATGCAAGAAAGAAAGCCAGCCAACAAGAAAGACAGTAAGAATGCAAGAAAGAAAGCCAGCCAACAAGAAAGACAGTAAGAATGCAAGAAAGAAAGCCAGCCAACAAGAAAGACAGTAAGAATGCAAGAAAGAAAGCCAGCCAACAAGAAAGACAGTAAGAATGCAAGAAAGAAAGCCAGCCAACAAGAAAGACAGTAAGAATGCAAGAAAGAAAGCCAGCCAACAAGAAAGACAGTAAGAATGCAAGAAAGAAAGCCAGCCAACAAGAAAGACAGTAAGAATGCAAGAAAGAAAGCCAGCCAACAAGAAAGACAGTAAGAATGCAAGAAAGAAAGAACGAAAACAAAATACAACGATACAATGAACAGTCTCCCCTCAAACACGTAGGAGGAATTAGGAAGTTATCTGTCAATTAGCGAATAAGACTATCAGAAACCGTATTGTTGATTTAAGGGTTGTTGTTGTTGTTGTTGTTGTTGTTGTTGTTGTTTCCTAAGCTGCCTGGCCGAACAGCCCCGAGTTTAAGGGTTAGATGGGATGGTTCTTCTGGCCCCCTTCTCCCTCGTGTTTAATAAAAAAAAAAAAAAATGAATTTAAGACGTTCGGCTCATTAGTTCGGCGATATTATGACTTTTCACCCCATTTATTTGTCCAAATTAAGACTTTTCGTTCCATTTAGGTGTCGATTTTTTCCTGGCGAGCGATAGCGAGCCTGTAATTATAAGAGGAAACGGCCTTCGGCCGGAACATTCTTTTACCGAAAAATGTACAAATTTATCTTGAGGGGGGTCTAGGGGGCGTTTTTTTAAGTTTAAGGGAGGTCTAACGAGGAAACTAAAAAATAAATTAATACATTAATTAATAACCCCCACCCAAAAATATAAAATAAAATAAAATAAAACAAATACAAATATATAAACCGCCACTAGTCCTTCAAGGGAAAGGTCAAAAGGTCAACAATAAGTTAGGGAGTTTCGCTTGGGTACGCTGTGATCGACGAAGGAGATCAGGATATCACCATAATATCACCCATTATATATATATATATATATATATATATATATATATATATATATATATATTTTTTTTTTTTTTTTTTTTTTTCTTCTATGTGCATGAAGGGTTAACCCCTTCCGTACCGCGACTCCTTTTCAATGTTATCCTACCCACATTTAGAGTATCTTGTGCAGTTTAAGAAGGATCTGTGATAATAAAGGCCTAGGTGAGATAGTTGGAAGCCTGATAGTTGCTGAAAGCCCTTTATAAACTGAATATTCCCGTCTAATAGTGGTCAGAATAATGTTAAAGGAGTACAAAGGAGTACAAAGGGACGGCACTGGTACTGTACATAGAGAGGGTTAAAAGGAAAACCTAATATTTGGGTTGGTCAGACGAGGAGAGAACAGATAATATTTGGGTTTCACGGGAGATGGGCCGATTTTTTCTTTTCTATTCATTTAATTTAATTTAATTTAATTTGGTCTATTAATTCGTTGGAGGTGTTTGGTGTTGTGGTGAAATTAATAACAATATAGATTAATGTATTCATATATTTCTTAGTTTCCTCGCTAGACCTTCGTCAAACTTAGAAAAAAAAAATTCAAGATAAATGTGTACATTTTTCGATAGAAAAATTTCCCGGCCGAAGGCCGGTTCCTTTTAAAATTGTAGGCTCGCTCTCGCTCGCCAGGAAAAAAATCGACACCTAAATGGCACGAAAGGTCTTAAAATTGACAACGAAATGGGGCGAAAGGTGTTAAAATCGCCAAACTAATGGGTCGGTACGTTTTATAATCTCAAAACAAATGGGGCTTAACACGAGAAAGATAGGGGTCCAGAAAAACGACCCATCTCCCCTTGAGGGTGTAATGTAGCCTGAAGTTTAATGATAAGAGCGTATATGCAAATGAGGGGAAAAGCAAGAGAGAGAGAGAATGAGAGAGATAGCGAGCGAGAGATAGAGATACTGTACATTATATTTATTTATCTAAGTCTCTCTCCCTCTCTTTCTCACACTCACACACTCTCACTCACTCTCTCTCTCTCTCTCTCTCTCTCTATATATATATATATATATATATATATATATATATATATATATATATATATATATATATGATAGACTTACACGAGAGAGAGAGAGAGAACAGCTATGGCTTTCAGCAGCAAGGGGATCTTAAAATCAGTCGGAACGAGGGGGAGTGGGAAGGGGGGGGGGGGGGGAGCGAAAGGAGGGAGAGGAGGAAAGGAGGGAGAGGAGGAAACGAGGGGGAAATGGGGGAGGGGGAAACGAGAGGAGGGAAGGAGGGGGAGGGGGGAGACGAGGGGGAGGGGGGAAGGAGGAGCGATGACGTAATTTTCTCATATTCTCGTTACCTGTCCCAAAGAAGGGTGACCGCTCTCAACCCTCCAACTATCGTCCAATTGCTCTCATCTCTTGTCTTTCTAAAGTTTTTGAAACTATTCTTGCTTCCCAATTTCTTAAGCATTAAATTCTCATAATCTGCTCTCAGATCGCCAGTATGGCTTCCTTAAGGGTCACTCTACTGGTGATCTTCTTTCATATCTTACTAACTCTTGGTCATCCTCCTTTCGGGACTTCGGTGAGACTTTTTCTATTGCACTAGACATTATCGAAAGCCTTCGATAGAATCTGGCATAAATCTTTAATTTCTAAACTACCCTCCTTCGGTTTCTATCCCTCCATCTGTGCCTTTGTCTCTAATTTCCTTTCCGGCCGTTCCATAGCCGCGGTTGTGGACGGCCATTGTTCACTTCCTCACCCTATAAACTCCGGTGTTCCTCAGGGCTCTGTCCTATCTCCTATTCTCTTTCTAATGTTTATAAATGATCTCCTTAACTGTACCTTAATTCCCATCCATTCATACGCAGACGACTCAACCTTACACTACTCCATTAGTTTTTCAGAACGCCCCAGCCAGCAATCCCTTGACGACATACGTAATGAAGCCATAGAACTCTTAAATTCTGATCTAAATACTATTTCCAATTGGGGCAGAGAAAACCTTGTTAACTTTAATGCTTCCAAAACCCAATTTCTCCATCTATCTACCCGTCAGGATCTCCCAGCGGACTATCCCTTATTCTTCAACAATACAAAAATCAACCCTTCATCTTCTCTCAATATTCTTGGTGTCTCTTTTTCTTCTGCTCTCATTTGGAAGGATCATATGACCAGTCTTGCTAAGGCAGCCTCCCAGAAGCTGGGTGTGCTCAACCGCCTTTGGGGGTTCTTTTCCCCTGCACAGCTTCTTGCTCTGTACAGGGGCATAGTGCGCCCTTGTATTGAGTATTGTTCACATGTGTGGGGAGGTTCCTCTCACACCGCTCTCCTAGACAAAGTTGAAAGGAAGGCCTTTCGTATCATTAACTCCCGTCCACTCACCAACTCTCTGCAATCTCTCTCTCTCCGCCGCAATGTTGCATCTCTCTCGCTATTCTATCGCTACTATAATAATCAGTGTTCCTCAGAGCTATCCCAGTGCATACCACCTCCTTTACGTAGGGCACGTGGTACCCGTCTTGCAACTCAATCCCACCCTTACTCTGTGCAACTCTCCAACCCAAGAGTGAAACGTTACTCTCAAACTTTCTTCTACTCAACAGCTGAGCTTTGGAACTCTCTCCCAGAATCAGTCTTTCCCTCTTCCTATGACTTAAATTGCTTCAAACTCCGTGTGTCCAGGCATTTTGACTCGAACGTCCCTTGATGTTGGCCCTGTCACTCTTTCAACTATGGGGGAGGCACTCGCTATAGGCAGTTATGCCTTTTGCCTCCCTCAATCACATAGAAAAAATAAAAATAAAAACAAATAGATGATTTTATTTAGCTTATAATGGTACCCTCGGACTGAAAGGGGTAAATACGATCTCAATGCAACCCTCTGTATAACATGTAGGTCCTTTTTAAACTGCATGAAATCATCTAATTTTGTAATTTTTCGGTAGAAAAAACACCAAAGGAATTATATAACAGGGAGAGGCGCTAAAGGGAGAAACATAGAAGGCAGAGATACAAAGGGAGAGGCAACACAGGGAGTAACACCAAAGGAATTATATTAGAGGGAGACACACCAAAGGGAGTAGCACCAAAGGGATAGATACAAAGGTAGATATAAGAAAGGGTGATATAGCAAAGGGAGAGATAAGAAAGGCAGATATACAAAGGGAGAGATAACAAGAGATATAAGAAAGGGAGAGACAGCAAAGGGAGAAATAAGAAGGCAGATATACAAAGGGAGAGATAACAAGAGATATAAGAAAGGGTGAGATAGCAAAGGGAGAGATAAGAAAGGCAGATATACAAAGGGAGAGATAACAAGAGATATAAGAAAGGGAGAGATAAGAAAGGCAGATATACAAAGGGAGAGATAACAAGAGATATAAGAAAGGGAGAGACAGCAAAGGGAGAAATAAAGAAGGCAGATATACAAAGGGAGAGATAACAAGAGATATAAGAAAGGGAGATATAGCAAAGGGAGAGATAAGAAAGGCAGATATACAAAGGGAGAGATAACAAGAGATATAAGAAAGGGAGAGATAGCAAAGGGAGAGATAAGAAAGGCAGATATACAAAGGGAGAGATAACAAGAGATATAAGAAAGGGAGAGATAGCAAAGGGAGAGATAAGAAAGGCAAATATACAAAGGAGGAGATAACAAAGGAGTAACACCAAAGGAATTATATTAGAGGGAGAGACACCCAAGGGAGTATCACCAAAGGAAGGGAATTATTGATGTGCCAATATTATTAGGCGCTAAATCAGGGGTGCTTGGCAGGAGGGTAGGAGACACAAGGGATATATGTATGTGGCTGATCCATTATGACAAGTGGATGAATTAGGTGGAAGGGAGACAAAGGAAAGAGCTTGAATTCTTACGTTTAGGGTTATGCAGAACCCTGAAGATGGGTTCTGCGTAGCCCGAAACGTAAGAGGGATAAAGAATTCAAGCTCGTTCCTGTTTTTCCTTTAATCCACCTAATTTATCCATGTATGTATGTGTGTATGTATGTATTTATGTATATACTCAGGCACACATAATACTAATAAAACACATACACATTATTACACACACACACACACACACACACACACCAAAAGGAATGAAATATAAGGGAAATACCAAAGGGAGACGGACACCAAAGGGAGATCAAATAAAGGGAGTCTTGTTAAGGGGGGGTGACCTGTTTTTGTTCTGTCCTCTTCTATCTTTCTCTGGCTTGTGTCCATTTGGCCCCATTCAGCCTACTGTTTTAAGACTTTTATCCCCATCCAGGTGTCAATTTTCTACTGGTGAGCGGTAGCGAACCAGCATATTTGTTATTTTTGTTTGACAGAAGGCTAAATTTGTACATTTTTCGACAGAAAAATTTCTCCGGCGAAGCCGGATTTCTTCATATAATGTTGGCTCGCTATCGCTCGCCAGGAAGAAATCGACACCTAGATGGGGATAAACGTCTTAAGATAGTTGGCTGAATGGGGCCGAATGGATACAAGCCAGAGAAAGAGAGAAAAGGACAGAAATAACAAAAAGCAGGTCACCCCTCTTAATATTCCCAGCCAGCCAGCCTACCACCCTTCATCCTTGGCACACACCACTACGTATATACACTCCACTCCGTTCATCTCCACCTGGCGTCAAATGGTCAGGCCCTTGAATTGATTGCGGAACTGGGGCTTGATCGAGTTTTAAGGGGAGATGATTTCCACTTAAGGGATTTTTTTCTGGACCCGTTTCTCCCTCATGTTTAGCCCTATTTCTTTTGAGATCTTAAGACGTTCGCCCTAGTAGTTTTGACATTTTAAGACATTTTTGCCCCATTTATGTCAATTTGAAGACCTTTCGTGCCATTAAGGTGTCGATTTTTTCCTGGCGAGCGATAGCGAGCCTGTATTTTAAGAGCAACCCGCCTCAGGCCGGGAAATTTTTCTACCGCAAAATGTACAAATTTATCTTGAAAGGGGGTCTAGGGGGTGTAATTTTAAGCTTGATGAAAACGTAGGGCACAAACTAAATACCTCCCCTTAATAGTGTCGATATATGGTACACTCGGATACCATAGTTTCTAGCCCACGCAGGACAATTCGTGGAACCCCTATGTTTTTCCCTATGCAATTATATCTATCCGGATTTATTTTTGGAAACAATTTGCTTTTCAATCAATAGCATACATAGATTATGACGTACTTTGAAGATTATGACGTACTTTGAAGATTATGACGTACTTTGAAGATTATGACGTAATTTGAAGATTATGACGCACTTTGAAGATTATGACGTAATTTGAAGATTATGACGCACTTTGAAGATTATGACGTATTTTGAAGATTATGACGTACTTTGAAGATTATGACGTACTTTGAAGATCATGACGCACTTTGAAGATTATGACGTATTTTGGCGGTGTATTCGGGGTATTATCACACGATTGTATACAGCTGAGGAAAGATCTGCGTAAATGATAAGGGTAAAGACGATCTTAAGAAGGACCGCAAGCAAGCAATTTAATATACGCTGAGTTTAGATTTGTTCGAGGTAGAGACAATCATGAACAGTCGAAAGAGGGCGATTATGTCAAGGTTCGGTTTGTGTAACCCTTTTAGTACCGGTGAC
>CM064496.1:55884300-55896800 GCA_032716605.1 Paralithodes platypus | reverse complement strand
ATAAAGGTAAACTAACTAATCAATATAAAGGTAAACTAACTAATCAATATAAAGGTAAACTAACTAATCAATATAAAGGTAAACTAACTAATCAATATAAAGGTAAACTAACTAATCAATATAAAGGTAAACTAACTAATCAATATAAAGGTAAACTAACTAATCAATATAAAGGTAAACTAACTAATCAATATAAAGGTAAACTAACTAATCAATATAAAGGTAAACTAACTAATCAATATAAGGTAAACTAACTAATCAATATAAAGGTAAACTAACTAATCAATATAAAGGTAAACTAACTAATCAATATAAAGGTAAACTAACTAATCAATATAAAGGTAAACTAACTAATCAATATAAAGGTAAACTAACTAATCAATATAAAGGTAAACTAACTAATCAATATAAAGGTAAACTAACTAATCAATATAAAGGTAAACTAACTAATCAATATAAAGGTAAACTAACTAATCAATATAAAGGTAAACTAACTAATCAATATAAAGGTAAACTAACTAATCAATATAAAGGTAAACTAACTAATCAATATAAAGGTAAACTAACTAATCAATATAAAGGTAAACTAACTAATCAATATAAAGGTAAACTAACTAATCAATATAAAGGTAAACTAACTAATCAATATAAAGGTAAACTAACTAATCAATATAAAGGTAAACTAACTAATCAATATAAAGGTAAACTAACTAATCAAAATGTCTATGTGGGGTAGATGCGTCATTCACCACTTGCGAGTTTCAGGCTGTATGGAACAACAACTCCTATTCATTTCACTACCCTTGAGGGGGGATATTATCCACTTGAGGGATTTTTTTTCTCGACTCCTTTCTCCCTCATGTTTAGCCCCATTGTTTTTCTAATGTTAAGACGTTCGCCCCATTATTTTGACGATTTTAAGACCATTCAACCCATTTCTGTCAATTTTAAGACCTTTCGTGACATTTAGGTGTCGAGTTTATCCTGGCGAGCGATAGCGAGCCTGTAACTTAAGAGGAACCGGCTTTCAGCCGGGACATTTTTCTACCGAAAAATGTACAAATTTATCTTGAAAGGGGCTCAAGGGGGTGTAATCTTAAGCTTGAAGGATACCTACGGACCAAACTAAAAACCTCCCCTTAACAACCACACCACACCACTTTCCAACACACCTAAATTACCTCCAATGGGCCTTGATTTTTGGTTCTCTGTCGCTCTTTCAACCTGAGGGGGGGGGGGGGGGGGGGGGGGGGGGGGGGGGGGGGGGTGGCTTGTTACAGCTAGCTTTGCCTTTTGTCTCCATGCACATACCCACAAAATAGAAAAACAACACTATGGTCTCGCTCTGGGTTTAGGTGGTTCAATAGTTTCTAGAGATGTCCTGTACCGTTCAAGTAACATACAACAAAATATATATATATATATATATATATATATATATATATATATATATATATATATATATATATATATATATATATATATACAAAAATAAATCGTGAAAAAAAATACAACAGCTCTAATAGAATAAAGGGAGGGGGGAGGGGGGGGGGGGCATAAATGGGAGGGAAAAGCGAGGCGAAGGGAGGGATAGCAAAATAGAAGAGTTAGAAATAAAGGAATAACTGATTAAATACATGAATACAAAATAGAAGAACGCCGACATGTGGACGGGAAACACAGGAGGAGAAATGGAAGAATAAGGAGCTTAACTGATACAAAAAGGAACTATTTGATAAACATGGAACAGGAAGCAGAAATATAGCAACGAATGTATGTGTGTGTGTATGTAAGTACTCAAGCACATACCCCATAGCTAAGGGTGGCCGACTCAAGACAGAGCTTGAACAGAAACAACAAAATTAAATAATAATACAAATTCAAACACATCAAGCAACAAAATAATATAATATAATTAAACACACACACACACACACACATATATATATATATATATATATATATATATATATATATATATATATATATATATATATATATATAATAATAATAATAATAATAATAATAGTCAACTAGATCTCCCAGACACACACGAGTTACGAGACAAATATACAACTACATAGTGTCACGAATAAATGTTTTCTGACCCCACCGAGATCCGAACCACGGTCCATCAGTTTGACGTTCCACGCACCATCACGTGAACCAATGGCGGGTAAGTGATGGACATGAACAGGGAGGAGCTTAACACCTTCAGTACCATGACGCCTTTTATGTCTGTGATTCTGGCTAACAATAGACGATGTCATGCAGTTTAAGAAGGACCTATGTTGATCAAGGGTGTTATCGAGGTCGTAACACTCCTTTGATTCTGGTTACAATTAAACGATTTTATGTATTTTAAAGAGGGACCTATGTTATTCAGAGGGTTTATAGAGATTTGTTTGTTCTATGTGAGTGAGGGAGACAAAAGGCAGAACTGCCTGTATCGAGTGCCTCCCCCAGAGTTGAAAGAGTGACAAATCCAAAATCAAGGGACGTTCGAGCCAAAATGCCTGGACACACGGAGTTTGAAGCAATTTAAGTCATATATTTACTCCATTGTTTTTGGCTAAAATCAGACGATTTTGAGCAGTTTATGAAGGACCTGTTACTCAGAGGGTTTATGGAGATCGTATTTACCCCTCTCAGTCCTAGAGGTGGTTCCATAGGGATTGGGCCCATACGGGATTGGGCCCACGGGATTGGAACCTAACCTAACCTAACCTAACCTAACCTAACCTAACCTAACCTAACCTAAGTGAGCCCAATCCCGTATGGGCCCAATCCCGTGGTCACCCCTAGAGGTAGATTATAAGCTAAAGAGCATCGTCTAGTGGTAACGAGCATATGATAAAAATGACGTCATCGTGCTGAAGGGGTTAATCCATTCAGCATCCTAGGGCGCCTTATGCACAATCTTCAGGCTACCATTAGATGATTTAAGGCAGTTTACTAAGAGCCTGTGGGATTTTTTTTTTTTTTTCTGGATACCTTATGTTTATTTAGTTCGATTAGTTTTGAGTTTTTAAGACGTACGGACCCGTTACTTTGGCGATTATAAGATTGTTTGCCTCATTTCTTTGTCAGAGAGAGAGAGAGAGAGAGAGAGAGAGAGAGAGAGAGAGAGAGAGAGAGAGAGAGGGGGGTTGACATGGAAAAACACTTAAAGCAAATTCGATAAAGGACGGAGACAAGAAAGAAACAGCAAGAGTACGAGAGGAAGAATGGAAATAAAGTGTGTGTGTGTGTGTGTGTGTGTACTTACTCTAGTTGTACTTACTCTAGTTGTATTGCGGGAGTGAGCATGCTCGTTATTTCCCGCCTCCTATATGTGTAGGTGTTATATGTATCGTTGGAATGGCTGTGGATGTGTGTGTAGTCTGTAGTTTTTAGCCAATTGGCGACATCGGAAACGAAGGCTTAGGGTGGATCTGTATGGTACCATTCTCACTATAGACGGTACCGTCTCGCCCGAAGGCTTAGGTAGCCATCAGCTTAGGTGAACCATATGATACCCATCTCGCCTTGTACCATTTTTGGTCGTCCACTTATTCCAGGTACCTATTTACAGCTAGGTGAACTGAGGCTAACACATGAAAGGAGACAAGCCCAATTTGTCTCCGCCCGGCCGGGGATTGAACCCCCGACCCCTCGTGTGTGAGACGAGAGCTCTACCTACTAGGCTACGGGCTGTGTGTACTAGGCTACGGGCTGTGGGTGTGGGTGTGTGTGTGTGTGTGCGTGTGCGTGGGTGTGTGTGTGTATATGTGTATGTGGGTGTTGGTAGGTGGGTGGGTGGGTGTGTGTGGGTGGATGTGTTCTCTCTCTCTCTCTCTCTCTCTCTCTCTCTCTCTCTCTCTCTCTCTCTCTCTCTCTCTCTCTTTATTATAATTGTTTAAGACACATAGAAAACTGAGTGGAAGTGACAGCCAGCAAGACACGGACAAAATCGACCTAAACTGTTAAAAGCAGAGTCTAGAAAAAGGCATCTAGGGCTGAAAACAAAATTATACAGAATGGTTGGAAAGTAACCGAATTAAGTGGAGAGAGAGAGAGAGAGAGAGAGAGAGAGAGAGAGAGAGAGAGAGAGAGAGAGAGAGAGAGAGACATAGATTTACATAAGTACACTGACCACACAGACCTTACGATCCCAGCGAGGTGGTCAGGAATTAATTCTAGTAGAGATAGCTAACCCGAGAGTAAGGGATAGTGGAAGGAAAGGATATCAAAGAAGACGGCTCTCTCCCCACCCTCCGGCCATATCCGTACATGAAGACAGTTGGAAATGAATAACCTTGCAGAGAGAGAGAGAGAGAGAGAGAGAGAGAGAGAGAGAAAACGAGAGAGAGAGAGAAAACGAGAGAGAGAGAGAGAGAGAGAGAGAGAGAGAGAGAGAGAGAGAGAGAGAGAGAGAGAGAGAGAGAGAGAGCGAGAGATACCGAGAGAGAGAGCGAGAGTTGAAGATGGGATATTTTGTACGAGGTAATTTCGCTCCCTCCTGCTTCCACCATCTTTATCCGGAAATAATGTTACTCTGAATCATCGGCTGGGTGGAAAAAGAACCATTGAGAGAGAGAGAGAGAGAGAGAGAGAGAGAGAGAGAGAGAGAGAGAGAGAGAGAGAGAGAGAGAGAGAGAGAGAGAGAGAGAGAGAGAGAGAGAGATAAGATGGGAGCAGCTAATTAATGTTTGTACATAATTATATGTTGTTTAATTCTGCATGAACTTTACGATAAGAGCGTTTATGGAGATGAGAGAGAAAGAGATGAAAATATAGATAGAGATTGGTAGATAGATAGATAGATAGATAGATAATACAACATATTGTATTCAAAATACTGTATATATATAGGGATCTTATCAATATACACAATACCATTTAGATATAATTTGCTAAAGACAGACATTCTGAATGAAATTCATAAAATCTCGAAAATATTGGAAGGAAGCAGGGAAGGTCTAAACATCCCCCCCCCCCCCCCAACCCCCCTCCCCTCCTTGGACCAAATAATGTTAAAGTAAATAGATGTTAACCCTAAACCACCGCTGTAATATATAATAAAGTCGTCTAATGAGAGCCAAAATAATATGAAGAAATATGTCCTGGAATACTGAAAGGGTTAACAATAAAGTAACACCACCATCAGCGACATTATATTAAACAGGAATATTGTATATATTAACGTTTATATTATAACGTATATAAAACGAACCTGCAGTATAAAACGAATATATATAATGTATATATAACGAATACCGGTATATGTAACTTACATAGATCATATATATATATATATAAGGTATATACCGACTATATTAACGTATATTATATAACGAATACATTATAATTATAACGTCTACATATAGGGTATACAGTATAGCACAATTTCCCGCCATTTACACGCTCGAGCAGTTCTGAACCAACCAGAGCACCGCCTTTATTGAATAGCCGCTCTACCCTAATAACGGGTGTCATACATTACACCCCCCCCCCCCCCACCCCCCCAGGACCCCACAACTTATTCGCGCGCCCCAGGGAAAGGTAGTGTACGTACTATATTGTCGGCTTTATATCAGCGGTCGGTAAATTGAATCCCTTTGTAACTAATTTATCGAGACTAAGTGGAAGAATATGAAAGTACAATGGCTTGTATTCTTAAACCATTCTTTAAAAAAACAATTGTGGTCAAGAAAAAGCTATTATAGTACACCCGGGTCTGTGTACGATACTAAATTAATCTGGCACAATTGCCGTCAGTCGGGGAGTCTTGGTAAATATGTTTATCTTGCGATATTTAAGTTCATGGATTGTTTGGCACTCTCCAACATTTATCGGCAATTTGTTCCATAATTTTAATATTATGTTAACCCCTTGAAGCTCTGACGCGTTTTAACAGTTTATTTTGGCTATCATTGGACTATTTTATGCAGCTTGGGAAGGATCTGTGGGTATTAAAAGGGTACAGACTATCTCAATCAACCCTTTGAATTACATATACCGGTACCGTTACTAATCTAAATCAAATCGTCTAATAGTAGCCAGAAAACAGAAAAGACACGCATGTTGGAGCTTGAAAGGGTTAAAAAAGAAGTGCTTTGCTTCATGCGAATGAAACGCCTTTCCGACAATTTTGTAATAATTACTTCTTGTATAATTTGAGTTACCAAAAGTGGAGACACTATTTCAAATGCAGGCGAACGGACGAAGTAACTTGAACAATTATATTACCTTTAGAAATGGATATGCTAATCCACCTAATATCTGTAAACAACACTCATTCCCACAATAATGGTTCCGTTACTTGGCCCTGCTGTGAGAGTGTGTGGCTGGTAATATTAGCTACAACTCTCCCTACAACACCTGCGGGTTATGTGCTCCTGTTGATCGTTACACCGATACTGCCTGCACAATACAACACAACCCATTTCTATTTAACCCTTTGAAGGATATGACGTATTTTGACAGTTTATTATGTGTATCATCAGACGACTTTATACAGCTTTGGAAGGATCTGTGGGAATTCTAAGGACAAAGACTATCTCAACCTTCTGATTTCCATATACCCTTCCTATGCTGAAGTCTAGTAAAGGCACAGACCAGGACCTTCGGTTACCCCTCAAGTTATATCTTTCTAAATTAAGGGACATTCAACAAATAACATAAGCCGTCCCCATTAACTGCATGTGGACTGGATGGCATCACTAATGCTATCAAAATGCCACAATTTAAACGCTTAAAATACGTATCTGACCGTAAAACACATTGATAGTTACTTATAATTCTACGATAAAAAGTAAACTAATATATATATATAATTATATGGAGGTTAAATCACAAATACGTGTGATCAAATTATGTAGTAAAACTCGCTAGGAAAATTGAAACAATGGAACACCCTGAAGATGTCTTGAGAGAATAGACGAAAGCTTGGTGTTCCATTGTTTCAATTTTCCTAGCGAGTTTTACTACATACACACACATATATATATATATATAATAAGTATGAACCCAAGATTCTGAATACAAATTTTGATCGAGGTCGTTTACAGTCTTATAATTTTATAGCTAGTATTTTACAGATAAGGTTACATTCCATCTAACCTTTAGTAAGATAATTCCCCAACGACGATCCCAGAAGGTATATTCACGTTGTTAGAATATCCACTTGATAGGCGCGGCAGATGGTCTTAATTGTTTATGACACTCGTGCACACAGCCCCCTCCTCTCACAGTTGAATTACGACTAAACTCGGATTTCTGGGTCAGTTTCGGGCACAGTCAAGGTCAAAAGTCACTATATAGACTCAAAGACACACAGCCTGATACACTATGAACCCCCAAACCATAGAGTATAGAAGGATAGAGGAGAAAGTGGGTTATTTCCTCGCGCGAACTAGGGGTGTCAGCGCTATCGTGGGGCATACTATTATAACCCAAAGGCCCCAGTGGTTATTCCTTATTAGCAGCATTTACTTGTGTCTATTGGACTCTGTTATGTTTACAGAGTCTCTGGATAACGTTGAATAGATTAGTAATAGCGTTATTAGTACAAGGTAGGGATTATTACGAATTAATGGGGGAACTTCCCATTTTCTTTTGCGATCGTGCTGCCATCTCTCGAACGCGCGGATCACTATTTTCAGATCATGCTTTCGCTCTATCCTTCTCTACTCTATGCCCCAAACAAAGCTCCGAACTGTAAACGTTAGGTAAGGAATAAAGGGGAGGCAGACCGTTTTTCTGGACCCCCTTCTCCCTAATGTTTAGCCCCACTAGTTTTGAGATTATAAGACGTTCGGCCCATTAGTTTGGCGATTTTAACACCTTTTGCCCCATTTCGTTGTCAATTTTAAGACCTTTCGTGTCATTTAGGTGTCGATTATTTCCTGGCGAGCGATAGTGAGCCTGCAATTTTAAGAGGAACCGGCCTTTGGCCGGGACATTTTTCTACCGAAAAATTTACAAATTTATCTTGAAGGGGGTGTTTTTCTAAGCTTGATGGAGGTCTAGGGAGGAAACTTGAAAAATGTATGAATAAATGAATTAATGAGAAGGTTCGATTCAGTTTGGGAAAGCTTCGAAACTTGAAATCATTAAATTATACCGAAAAATGTACAAATTGATCTTGAAGGGGGTCTAGGGGGTGTTTTTCTAAGTTTGAGGGAGGTCTAGCGAAGAAACTCTCAGTACCACACAGGGACTGGAGTTATCGAAAAGAGGCTCTAGTCCTGACGTTATTCTTGACTTACAGTGTGCTGGCGTAATAATCCAGAAGGATCCATAGACTCCGAAGTCCTATTTTAACTAACTAAAAAGCTTAGGGGTGGCTTGACGAATTGTGCAGGTCTCACAGGGCTTGCACAAACCGTCAATGCACCCTCCACACAATCAGGAAGGATATGTTGGAATTATAAGGGTAAAGACTATCCCAATCAACCCTCTGACTTCCATATACCCTTTCCATCAAGCTAAAACAAAATGAAAATAAAAACACTCTTCGAGATAACATTTTGCATTTTTCGGTAGCAAAAAAAAATTGATGAAGGTCTAGGGAGCAAATAAAAAAAAAAAAAAAAAAAAAAATATATATATATATATATATATATATATATATATATATAACTAATAAAACATAACAAATATATATCAACAATCATAATAATAATGAAAATAATAAAATGTATAAATAAAATAAAAGTATTCCCAGTTCCCTTATGCACAGATTCCGACAGCGGATATAGTTCTGTCTTTACGATGTACGTCGCCCAAGTGTTCACGCGACATTACCGGGGGAGGTACTCGCTTTTCATGGACCCCCTTCTCCCTCAGGTTTAGGCCCATTAGTTGTGCGATTTTAAGACGTTCGTTCACTAGTTTGGCGATTTTAAGACCTTTCGCCCAATTACTTTACCAATATTAAGACCTTTCGTGCCGTTTAAGTGTCGATTTTTCCCTGGCGAGCGAAAGCGAGCCTGTAATTATCTAAGGAACCGGCCTTTGGCCGGGATATATTTCTACCGACAAATTTACTAATATATCTTGAAAGGGGGTATAGGGGATGTTTTTAAAGCTTGATGAAGGTCTAGCGAGGTAACTCTAAATTAAATAAATCAATGAATAAGTAGCCCCCAAAAAACAAGTACTAGCCCCTTAACGGTTGCATGGATACATATAAGAGGCTTGGTTGGTGTTTGGGCCGAGGGGGGGGGGGTCTTTTTGGAACCTCTCATGTTTCGATTAATTGGTTTGGAGATTTTAAGACGTTTCACCCCATTAGTTTGGAGATAATAAGAAGCTTGATCTAACTTAGGTGTAATTTTTTCAGTTTGGACATTTTGAAGACGTTTCATCCCACTAGTTGGGAGATAATAAGATGCTTCACCCCATTCAGGTGTTTATTTATTTATTTATTTTTTCCTGGGCGGGCGATGAAACTTAGAAGAAATAGGCCTTCGACCTGGAAATGTTTCTACCAAAAAATTTACAAATATGGCTTGAAGAAGGTCTGGGTGAGCAATCTTTTAGTCTGGGAAGGCAATTTTTTAGCCTAGGGGACAAAGTAAAATATATATTGCTCGAACATGACAAGAGCAAGCAAAATCCTCAGTAAGAATGAAACCAAATATCATAATAACCCCCAAGATATCGGATTAGATAGTGTTAACTATAGTCTATTCGCTTTAAATAGGTGAGAAATCATGACCACTAACCTCTGTAACTAAAAAAACGACTAGAGTAATTGAGCTAATATGTCCACCATTTGGGAAGAGTCAGCCAAGGAATAGATGTGAAAATGTACAGCCAATTTGCTCTAGCCCTTTTTGAGTTACAGAGGATAGAAGTCATGATTTCTCGCCTACTTACAGCGAATATAGTACAGTATCCCTCTAACGCTTTAGTCTGGCTAGTATTAGACGATTTTATTAAGCTTATAAAGGACCTATTAAGACCAAAATGGCAATTGAGACATCTTATAGACCTTATAACTGTGTTGGTGATGTAATAATGGTTTAGGTGCTTATGTTCTGGCTGTGGTGTCCCGAGTTCGAATCCCGGGAGGACCACATGCTTTCATTAGTTTATTCAAGTACATTGGGGTTTGTAATTGATGATTAATGTTAAGAACGGGGTGTTACTTATATGGTACAGGCCTTTCCTAAGCTGTATACAATCGCTTAGTGTTGTCAAGAAACAAAATAAAAACAGACGTCACGTTATTGAAAGGGTTAAGTGTGTGTACATGAACGTTTTTATGTGTGTGTGTGTGCGTATTTGGTTTGTATGACTATGTGGCTTACGTATGTGTTTTTGTGTGTGTGAATATTTGTGTGTGTATGTATGTGCGTGTATATGAATGTGTGTATATTTGAGCGTGAATGTATGTGCGCGTGTGTGTTGTGTGTGTGTGTAAGCCTGTTAGGTGTCTGTATATTTGTGTGTATGTGTGTGAGTCACTGTATGCATGTGTGTGTTTTAGGTGTGTGTACGTGTATGAGTGTGTATGTGTGTGTCTCAGATATGTGTACGTGTGTGTGTGTGTGTGTGTGTGTGTGTGTGTGTGTGTGTGTGTGAAATAAGTATGTGTGCGCGTCAACAACATGGCTATAACCATAAAAAGGTAGCAAGGCCTCCCTATAGAAGAGACTGATATGTGCCTTCCTTCCTTCCTTCCTTCCGGCCTCAGCTCTTTACGTTCCACACATAATATACATGTGTCTAATATGCTGTATGTATAATGTATGTATGTGTATGTGTGTAACTGCATATACACACAGGCAGACAACCACGTACATATCGACACACACTAACAGCATATCTCTCTCTCTCTCAGACACACTCAAACATGTACTAATTTTTCAGTCTCTCTCTCTCTCTCTCTCTCCTTCCGTGTTATTCTTTCCTCCCACTTGTCTATATTTGGAGGGGTGCCATCTCTACTAGAATGACGCCCTGACTCCCTCGTTTGGATCGTAAGGTATGTGTGGTCAGTATATATATGTAAATCTCTCTCTCTCTCTCTCCCCCTCATTACCCAGTTGCAGGTAGGTGGTGTAGGAAATTATAATGGTGATGACCGTCGCACATCACCCCGCCCAACCGCCGCCTTTTTGGGCCTTGCTGGTGTTATTAGCCCTTCACTTTTTGGCCGATTGTTGCATGTATTCGTTATTTTTGCATGTATTCATTATTTTCTAGCTTCCTCCCTAGACCTCCATTTTTGCATGTATTCGTTATTTGTCTAGCTTCCTCCCTAGACCTCCATCAAATTAAAAAAAAAAAAACATCCATTAGATCTCCCTTCTAGATTAATTTGTAAATTTTTCGGTAGAAAATTTTACCGGCCGAAGGCCGGTTCTTCCAACATTACAGGCTCACTATCGTTCGCCAGGGAAAAAGCCGACACCTAAATAGCACGAAAGGTCTAATTATTGACGAAGAAATGGGACAAAAGGTCTTAAAATCGACTAACTAATGGGGCAAACATCCTAACATCTGAAAACTAATGGGGCTAAACATGAGGGAGAAAGTGGTCCGGAAAACCGTCCCATCCCCCTTTAAGCCGGTATCACACGAGAGCTTTTATAGTCAACATTCGATGATCAACATTTTTCTGGCAACATTTCTGCAATATTTTACACTGGTGTCGGAAACTAGACTGATGGTATAGATACATTTAGGTGACCGAAATATTTTAAATGTCTACCTCATAAGCTGCCAGACCAGTGTTGAGGATAAATGTTGAGGGAAAAGGCGCTCGTGTGATACCGGCCTTACACTCAGATAGGTGTACTTGCCCACACACCTATAATGTTCCTTAAGGGGGGTGACCTGTTTTTGTTTCTCCTTTTCTTCCTCTCTCTCCTCTCTCTCTCTCTGGCTTGTATCCACTCGGCCCCCATTCAACCTACTGTTTTAAGACGTTTATCTCTATCCAGGTGTTGATTTTTTCCTAGCAATCGTATTTTTAAATATGTTTCAGACAGCAGGTTAAATTTTTACATTTTTTCGATTGAAAAATGTCCCCGGCGAAGCCAGATTTCTCCATACAATGCTGGCTCGCTTTCGCTCGCCAGGAAGAAATCGACACCTGAATGGGGATAAACGTCTTAAACCAGTAGGCTGAATGGGGCCGAATGGATACAAGCCAGAAAACGAGAAAACGAGAGAAAAAAGGCAGGTCACCCCCCTTAAACTTGGAAGTAAGCCATGCGAGGAACGTCTACAATAATTAAATAGTTTTAGTCTAACAAAGCGCAGGCTGAGAGGGGACTAAATCTAAGTATTTAACCCTTTCACGCACATATGACGCAGAGGTTGTCAGATTATCAATTAGAAATAAGAGTTCTCTCACTCTTATAACTACCTCTCCAAAAATTAGTTTTCTGCCCACAGCTAACTCAAAGACAACTGCAGAGGTTGAAGTAACTAAACTAAAGGTTTCTAAATACCCCTGATGGTAACAAAGGCTTTAAAGTATCCCTAATAGGCTCAACACA